>JAAXYW010000818.1:0-28938 GCA_036851895.1 Orthonychiurus folsomi | reverse complement strand
TACCGCCACTTACAGAAACTACAGCAAAAGGATTGGCGAGCAAAAAATTTGTTGAAAGTCTGAAAAGAAATCAACCTCCGAACGGTGAGCCTTCGTAATTTGACTCTGGTTTAGAACTTATGCAGAACGCCGTGAATTTTCAAATTTCCTGCTAATGGTAAAAAAAAGGCCAAAAATTGCCAACCTTCCCGACTTTTGAAACGGAAGAAATTGTGAGATAGTAGGCGTTTTTATAGAAATGGAAAATTGTGGAGCACCAATTAACAAAGCAAAACAATGTTTACATTACAAAGGTGTCATTTCATATTGCATGTAGACTCGAGGCATTTCCGGCAACGTTTTAGCCAAATTGATAGATTTTTATTTTCTGTCTTACCGATCTTTTCGTAACCAATTTAAGTTCCAATTCTTTTGCTTCTACAAATCAGCGGACACTGATGCATGCTTCAAAGTTGGGAGAACCGCCTATTTTCATGCACACCGGGAAGTATTAGCACGATCCAGCATTGTGTTCTTGGCCATGTTCTTCGGATGTTTTGAATTGGAACGGAATGCTCACCAAGTGATAGAAATCGTAGACATTCGACCTCAAATTTTCCGGATTTTGCTTAAAGTAAGTTTCCTTTTCATTTGTCAGTTCATGGATATTGTGATTGGCATTTAAAAACGTATATTTACGCGTAAGAGCATTGCGGTGCCTTAATGCATATTTGTATTCCATCCAGATCATCTACAACGGAGTTCAAAAAAGTGTGCTGGGAATGAGAATGGAGGTTTTACTCGAAACCTTGTACGGAGTCCGAAAGTACATTTTACAGCAAGAAAAAGAATTCCTTACGGTTATGCAAAGGAATTTGAATCCTGAGAATGCCCTGTTGGTTCTAGAGACTGCAAGGTAGGTTTAGAATTTGTTAAAACTCATTGAGAATTTTGCCTTTATTTGACAAAGCGCTCTAATAACTTCCTTATTTTTTGTCTTATTCTTATCCATTTTGTTCCAGCTTCTACAACTTGAGTATTATTGTGAGTGCAAGTTGGTCCTTGATTGAGAGGCACACCAAGAGAGCAGTTGAGACGGACCATTTTGCGTACATATCATGGGACACTTTGCATTTAGTATTAGAAAACAACCGACTGACTATATCTGAGTTTGATTTGTTTCGTGGAGTTTGTCGGTAAATCCTTGTTTCTACTTTTTCTTTAATAATTTGAATATACTTTTCGAAAAAACTGGAATGCATGTTCACTTAATTGAATCCAGATGGGTGGAGGAAGCCAGGACTGTAAATCCGAAGCAGACGGCTGTACAGGTGCTCGGGGTCGCCGTATACAAACTTCGCTTTCCGCTCATGACCAAAGCTGAATTTGAAATTGTTAAACTATCCCATTTGCTCTTGGAAGGAGAGATTAAGGATTTAACATCTAAGTTTTTGAAGAATGCAACCTACTCACATAAGCCGAGGTCAAATGTATGTGAGTGTAGGAAAAGGAAAAAGGAATGCATCCTTTGCACTGGGTGTCTGGGAAGCAGCACTGACGGGCGATCCATAACAAAGTTTGCCCCTGGTCGTATTATGCTTGCTAGAAAACTTTTCCAGTACTTGCTTCTAAATTTCCCGAACTATCGTTTTACTCAAGGATTAGTACCAATTACAGAAGTTTCCCTTTACAATTGTGAATGCATAAAATACAATTCATGTCCTGCATTCCCAAACGGTCAAACTGCAAGACTTCTTCTTTCCATTTCTAACCCGAAGACTGACTATAGGCCGGTTGGATTCCCTGATCTTGATTTTGAACTTACTAGTAATTCTCTATTTAAAATAATGCAAATGCTGCACTACCTGGATTTTAAGAAAATAACAGTTTCACGAATGCGAATATATTAGAATATAGAAATAGTGATTTTGATTAAATAGGAAATGTGTGGTTACAATCCACTTTTAAAAAATTGAAATAAAACACATCTGATTTTACTTTATCCTGTATTTATGGAATTTAGAGAAGGGCAACGTAGACTGGGTCTCCGACTTTGATCACCTTTGCATCGTCCTTAGGATCCAGTAGTCCCATTTGCAAACCCATTATTCCTCTGTTTTTCATTAAACGTTCTGTTGTCTCATCACCAAAATCTTGTGCAATCCTTTAACAAACCATAGCCATTAAATTAACAGTTTACATAGAGAATATGATATACTATCGTATTTACGTGGTTAAGGTCTTAAGTGGTTCTCTGTCAGGATGGTGAACTCCCGTGTCAGGATCAACAGTAGTTATTTTGCACCTGCGTAAAATTTTTTAAACTTAAACACTTTTTTTAAGCGCCTACATTTTTATGACCCTAAATTTACCTGTCACATGGTCTAGAGATTTTTAGGCGCGCGTCCCCGATTTTAACTGCTCCCCATCTGACCTCTGCAAACGGTTCCGGAGTTTCCGAAATGAGAATTGAAGGGCGGAAAGGCCTGTGGTCAACTTTCTCCACGAGGTGATTATTCAATTCATCAATTGATTCCTGTGAAATCAACAGGTAGGACGTGTAGTTCTGAAATACAGCCACGTCACTTTCAACGGCATGTGGAAATTTTCTTTGAAATTCATCCAAGCGTCGTTGGGATTTGTTCATGTCGTGATACACCAATCGAAGGGTGCTGTTTTCCAAGAATGTTTGAAGCCAATGAGCAACTTCATCCCCACAGTCTAAGGCCTTGAGTCCTCTTTCCTTAAAAATTCTATTCAACCCACAAAAAATACAAGTAGTATTGCAAAATTTTGTTGCGAACTTTTTCTTGCAAAAGATTTAAGATTTGAAAAGAAATTTAACCTGACTTCTCGCCTTGTCTCTGGTGTGTTTTCTGGCAATTCCACTGTAATTGTATCCATACCTGGTGCGCTGAGCCTAACCTTTCCTTCCGGTGTAATTTCAGGGGAAATTAGGGCCATTTGGGCATATTTCATTTGAACCTGAAATACTCCTGCTCCGTCAATTATCATGAACACTCGATCTCGTAGAAAATCTCCAACTAAGTACAGCGTAATATTAGTACATTATTTCATCTTTGCAATTTTTTTTTCAAAACCTCTTAGTCCGAGCTTAGTCACAGTAGCTTCCTTCACTTGAATTCCTTGACAGGATTTAATGGGATAAATGACCAATTGCTTAACGACGCCTACTTTCATCCACCGCTGCGGTCCTTCTGTTCCATTTTCAGCGGGTTTATTTCCCAGAACTAATTTAGTTGCAACTGCAGATGTGGCACAAGCTAATGCAGAAATAGCAGCTGTAGCTTGCCATGATAGTCCTCCATTTAAAAATGACATTTTTGTGAATATCAAGTTATTTAATTCGTTTATGAATGTTAAAAGTCGATTTCTCAAAAAATATTTTACAGTTAAACTGTGCCTTTGTTAAAATTAAATGTTTGTGATTACTACAGTGGTTGTGACCGATCCCCTCTCTTTGCAATAATGAGGAATGAGGAATAGAGTCGGAGATGCTACACAGCAGTGCAATGTTGAACAATGGAACGCAGTGCAATGGAGATTCAGAAGTCGTGCTACGACTTCAGAATAACTTGATCTTGAGATGAAAGATAAATCCCAATCTCAGTACAAGGCTACGATGGAAATTTCCATAGGAAATGTGTTAAATTAACATTCAAATGTTGTTTGGAGCAGTGATATTTCATCTTATCCAGTTTGGAAAGTCGTGGAGTTGCCTTGTGGGCAAGGATCATCATCATCCATGGGGTGCATAGCATAGGCATGCGCAAACATGGTCAAGGGACATACATATGTAATCCAATCAGCGTACAAAACGATTGTTGATCCAACAGAATCCGTAAATCTCTTAATTTATGCGCATTGGGGTGTGGGCTTGTCTGGATAAGTAAGTATTTTGTATAAATTAACTATGTCACGAGTTAAACTCAAGTCATGGGATACAATTTTGACTCGTTCCAGTAAAAACTAGAAAAAATTGTCATTAATAGTTTTATTAGGCTCTATTGCATGTTTAATTGGGCCCCACATTTCAAATAAAACTAAAAATCAGAACAACTGGTTTGTAGTGCTCGAACATTCGAATGTACAACATATTTAAGTTTCGAACTCTGTGTGCCGTGTATGCTGTTTGCTGATCGAGACGCAGTAGTTAGCGGGACTAACTTTATTCATGAACACTGACTAAAAAGTATAAATTGACGCCACTAAGGACTGTAAATTGTATTTCCGCTTGCCTGACTCGAGAGGTGCCAATGTGTGATTGTAAAAGCTGTAATTAGTTTATAATTGTAGTAATCCATTGGTGCTGACAGAAAAGGTGTTGCATTATTAAACGCCAAAGTGGAATAATAGTTTACAATATCGCCACATAAACCGGATCTCCAACTCTGATCGTTGCATCATTTCCTTGGGTCAGAAAAAACCCTAAGTTAACTCCAAGAACGCCCTTCTTCTTCACTAGCTCATTAACAATACCCACGCCGACATTTCTCTGCATTCTGTGGCGATAAATATAAAACCATATGTTGTTTTAATTTGCCATATGAGATGACCTCATTGAATTTCAAGCGCGCTTACGTCGTTAAAGTCTTCAGCGGTTGACCTTCCCCATCAAATATTCCTTTATTTTGAATCACCGTTGTCATCCTACACCTGCAGAAGAATTAAAACAGTGTGAATTAACATAGAATAGAACATCTTGGTTTATGTAAGCCTCGCTTTTTTTCAAGACCTTGTGCACGGAATAGAATTTTTGAGAATTGGTCCAGTTTCCTTGTCGCGGAAGCGAATGAATGTCCAAAAATCCTCTGAAAATGCTTCACGCATTCCTTCAATAAGGATTCCAGGTCGGAATGGCTCGTAATTGACTGGTGACTTCAATTTCTTATTCAGCTCCACAATGGATTCTTTTGCCATTAGCATAAATGCAGAATCATCTTGAAAAGCACCCTGGGTTGTTGCACATGCTAATTAATTTGGATTCGGCATTGGTTATCAATAAATACTCCATTGAATCTCACCAAGTCGTTTGAACTAAAATTTGGAAACTTTACGCAGCCCGCAAAACTTGCCAATTTTCTTTGACTTTTATCTTTAAAATGATAAAGAAGCCGAAGGCCTTTTTGATTCAGGAAGTTGTCCAACCATTGCCCTATCGAGTCTCCACAATCAAGTGCGTGCACTTGATCTAACCAAAGTCTGAAAAATATTGGGTTGAATTATTTAGAGTATTATAAAATGTATTCAATAAAAATTCAGCCTGTTCCAGTGTAAGCTGGAAAGCCCTAGAAATAAACATTGTTTGTCATTATACCTGCACACAACAGGCTCATTTCCTTCCACTTCTTGCATATTGAGTTTAAATGACTCAACTCCAGGAGCAAAAAACGTCAGAGAATCTTCAACGACTTGAATACTAATGAGTACCATTCTGGGATTCTTCATTTGGTTTTGGAAATCTCCTTTGGAGTTCACCACTAGGAATGCGCGGTCTCGTAAGTATTTGGATGCTGAATTAAAAAGGACTTTTTAAGTATAATGGCAAAATTGTTGCAAATTGTGGTTACCTTTAAGCCCCAAAGAGGTAACCTCTGCAGTGTCAACTTCGACTCCTTTGCATGATTTCACGGGATAAATTATTAGTTTGCTCACTTGCGCAACATTAGCCCATTTCTCGGGCTTGACTTTCTTATGAGGTTTCAAAGCTTCACAAATCAAATTCACAATAAGGCCGGTGGCGCCGACTGTGGCCGCTAGCCTCCAATAACTTGAAGTAATTCTCTGCATAAAAATACGCAAAAAATTAAATTATGCACAGCAAGGAGCAATACAACAACAGATTAGTGCTTACTTGAATAGCTAAGTCCATGATAACTGTAAACCTTAGGGCTATTACTTATTGAATTCACAAATGGCAGCCCTGATGAATTCACAAATGGTGGAATGGGATTGAGGCTTGACCGGTGGCGTTTGACAAAAATGTATAATGCTCTTCAGGTGCACAGCAGTAAAGTAATTACTGGTAAAAGTTGCCAAGTAGTGGTATTTACAAAATAATAGTTCCACTCCTATAAAATCAAGTTTTTGAAACGTGTGCGATATATGGCTGGGCTGCCGCCAAACACATGAGAATCAAATTTAAATATTTTAACGGACACCCAGCACTTGCTAAACGAATTTATCCATGCCGCTTGAATAAGATTGACGCGACGCGACGAGTTTCCTTAATTATATCGCAAATGCATTATCTGACAAAAATAAAATACCAGTCAGGTTTATACAATAAAACCCGTTCGTGTACACGCGAATAACACAACAATACACTCAATTTTATTCAGCTTTATGCATGAGTCAAAACTGAAAATTTTAAAATATAAGGAAGGTATTCTTAACCTCAAAAATCACGATTTCAAAGGAGAGCAGCGTAAATGGAATCCCCGACTTTAATTGTTAAACCTTTCCCATCAAAAAGGCCAAAATTTGCGCCTAGAACAGCTTTCTTCTTGACTAGTTCACTGACTTCCTCGCCTCCGACTTTCCTGGTCATCCTGACAAAAATGGTTTTGTGTTATTAAAGCGAAATCATTACAAGTTTGACTTTGCTTACGTAAATAAAGTTTTTAGTGGTTGCCCATTTTCATCAAAAACTCCCGTACTCTGGTCGACTGTTGTAACTCTGCACCTGAACAATTATGCAAGCATAAAAAATTGCAACTCTTAATAAATTTTCCAATGAGGAATTATTTACCTTGAGCAAGGGATGCAGTTTTTCAAAATAGGCCCTTTTTCTTTATCGCTGAATCGAATGTAGGTCCAAAAATCTTCAGCGAATGGTTCACGTAGACCATCAACCAAAATGACCGGTCGAAATGATTTGTACGGAACAGGAGATTCAATTTTAGTATTGAGAACTGCGATTGATTCTTTGGCCATTAACATGTAAGCTGTGTCGTCGTGAAAAATGCCCTGTGCAATTTAGCAGGTTAAACAAAATGATAGTAACAATCCCTCCAAGGGCACAGTGAATGGATTGTTGGAAGATGGAAGATGGAAGTGACACAACAAATTAAATTACCAAATCTCTTGGAGTAAAGTTCGGGAACTTTTTAACAGAAGCACCTTCGGATGTGAATTTTCTTTGTTGTTCATTGGTAAAGTCATAAGCAAGGCGAAGCCCATTGTGGTTTAAGAATGTGTCTAACCATTTCCCAATAGCATCTCCACAATCAATGGCTTTGAGTTTATCATGCCAAATTCTGGAGTACAGAAAGCATTAGCTTTTAGTATTCAACCCAATTCCTTTACACATATGGATTTGATAAAAATACCTGAAATATTTCTGAGAATTTCCCTCAAGTTCGTCCATTCTGATTGTTATAGATGGAACCCCGGTTGCAGAAAATGTTACTGCGTCCCCTTCAATCTGGACGTCTATAAGAGCCAGGGTTGGGAATTGTCTTTGAGTTTGAAACACACCTTTTGAATCAACGACAGCAAATGCACGGTCCCTCATGAATTTGGAACCTTGATCATCAAAATTTGATTTGGTCCAAGCACTCAACAGGTTATACGACTTTTTGTATTCTTGTTTACCTTTCAGTCCTAGTGGTGTTACAATGGCTGACTCAACTTCTAGCCCTTTGCATGATTTTACCGGATAGATAATTAATTTACGAATTTGAGCAACATTAACCCACTTCTCTGGAATCCTGCTTTTTTTCTCACCACGGAAGTAACTCCAGAGCATTTTAGAAAAAAATCCAGCTGCGCCAATTGCTGCTGCGGTTTTCCAAATATTTGGAGGTAGTTCCTACACGCATGAAAAGGCAAAAATTACATCAATGAAAATTATATCAAACAAAACCACAATAGAACACTAACAACTAACCTGACTTGAGGTCTCCATGTTTGAGTAGTACAAATAGAATACTTGGGTAAATAATATTTGTCTCTAAGAAATAAACGAAGGGCTACACTATCCTTCACTACCTTCACTTTCAATGCAACGCATATGTGTGCAGAAATGATCTACTTTTCCGTTACGTTTGATTGTGTTTTCCTTTGATTAACTTCGCACCCTAGTCAAGTTCAAGGTTTCAAAGGCATAGTCAGTCCACTGGTGTTATGCCATGCCTGAAACAACTTCACATATTTCACTAAATGCATACACATGGTGGTGATTCCATAGTAGTGGTTGTAAGTGTGAGCAACCCAACATGCACCACGGTCAGTGTGTGTTTTAATATCTAGAGATTATGCAACAACTCTGGTCTCCGGTGCCCATGTCCGCTTGTAACAGAAGACTATTTTTAAACTACTTTTTTTTAGGGAAATACAGACATGCATGTGACAAATGGCTAGGTTTAAATTACTTATAACGAGCAAATGGCTAAACAATGTCAAATGGAGTATTTAAAATATGATTTATTTGGCATCATAGTCCAAGAATATCTTAGTTTTATTAAAGACTTAGAAATTAGTCCATTGAGAACCGCTGCCCATTTGCTTTGAGACATTTCTCCAAACGAGTCGAGAATTCCAGCACCGCTTTGTTCAGAAGACCAGGATCCACAACTTTCATTTCAAATGCAATACACTCCCGAATTTCTTGGCTTGATTTCGGCTCAAATGGTGCAATTTTATCCTTCAGGTAATCCCACAAGAAATAGTCGAGAGGAGTCAGATCTTGCGATCGAGGTGGCCAAGCTATTGGACATCCATACGAGATTAAACGATCTTCGAACGCCCCTTGAAGAAATGACAAGACACGACCAGTTCTGTGAGGCGGAGCACCGTCCTGCTGGAACCACGTCGTGTCAATTGGGTAATTCAAACAAGTCAACTGAGGGAGCATGTATTTTCGAAGCATTTTCAAGTAGGAACTTTCTGGAATTCAGGAGGGAAGAGGTTAAGGTAGTAGGAATTGTATAGGTGATTAGGTAAAATGTACAACTGACCAGTGACATAGGAATTAAAAAAATAAGGCCCAATAACTTCCCTGGTGCTCATTCCACACCAAACGATTGTAGGTAAAATATCAGATTCATTGTGTCTCTTTTTACTCTTCGTTGGAGCAGATCCTTTGACTGGAACAGGCCAAAAATTTCCCTCATCGGAGAAAACAATGGAACGTAGGATTGTCGGATCTTTTTGCAAAATTGATAGCATTTGATCTGCAAATACAACTCGACGCTCGCAGTCCCTCTGGGTTAGAATTGCCAGACCGAATCTACTCGTCCGTTGAGAGTTGGGCTGAGTTCGATTTTGTATCACGAATTGTAATTTGTCATTCACTTCGATTGGGCCTTCTCTTTTTGGTGGTTCTCTCCCTTTGCTTCGGCCTCCACACACATCGCTGGTGGAAACATGACGAAGGCTGGTGAAAAACAAAGTGCTGGGAATTCTGACAATTGAGTTGACGATTGCGGATAATCCAGACATGATTTCCAAGTTAATACTTTTCAAAATTTGGAAATAAAAAACGATTTTATAAGTAATCGTAGCAGTCTTAAGCTAAAAATAAGATCTTCGAATTACGCTATGTAAAGCTAGAGTCTATACTGTTATTTCCTAACTTGTGCAATCCCACCCAAGCCATCTCCCAAGGATATTGTTTAAAACGGACTGATGCAAATAAACAATTGTTGCCATGAAAACGCTGTCAAATATTCAACTATAGCCAGAATATCTTAGATTTATTTTCACGCAAATATGCGAAATAAAATATTAAAAACTTTGCAACATTGGAAAATTCAAAAATATAATCAATTTTGGTAACTTCTTGTTAACAACATATGAGGAACTGGAGAACTGTTGAGGAAAACGTATCACACAGCAGCCAAATTGTAAAATCCTGACATGCTGAACGCGGTGTAGAATCTTGGCATGCTGAATGCATGTCAAGATTTTACAATTTGGCTCGCGTCAACCAGTCAAAGTCCTGTTGTTTCCTCTGTGCATTTGTGGCAATCATGACATTCAATATTGTCGGCTTATTTCTTTCCTGGAAATAAATTTAATTACAGATTTTATATAATATGGAGGCGCTAAAACACTGAGTATATAAAGTGCGACCAAGATCATATGTATATTGCCACAATGAAACGAAATTTACCAGAAGAGCCTTCGCCAAGGCTTCCTCCACTTGTTCCACAGTTTCACAAAAGAACCCTTGACCGCCGCACATTTCTGCCAGTTTCTCGTATCGGAAATTTGGAACAAGGCAATTCGGTGGAGTTCTGCACCAAAATTATTATCAACATTTTGAAAAAAAATCCAGAAAACCCAAATGGTAAATTCAATTACGTTATTCCCAAGTGATCTCCGCTTCTCATTTCAGACCAAGTTGACGAATCAACTCCTCCATAAATTCCATTGTTATTTATGATGACACAGATGACTGGAAGTTTGTACCTTACATTTTAGAAAACAAGCTGAAATCAAACAGAACTATCTTCAAAATTTCAAATAAAGCTACCTGAATAACGTTTCAATTTCCATTCCACCAAATCCAAAGGCAGAATCTCCTTGGACACAAATAACTCGTTCTCCTCTTCCTTCATCTTGAGCGTGAAGGGCTGCGGCAACTGCGAAACCGAGCCCAACTCCCATTGTCCCATAAGTTCCAGCGTCCAGTCGATGTCTTGGAAGACGATTTAACAGTACATTTCGTCCAATGTCCATAGTATTTGCACCTTCGTTTACAATGATGGCCGTCTCAGGAATGCCACGATAGATAGCACCCAAAGCAGCGTAATAGTTTAGCGGCACAGAAGTATCATTCATCATAGACTGCCATAAATAAATTCAACAATTATAATTAACCAAACCATGGCTTGGGTCATCTTAACAAAAAACTTCGAGTAAGAATTACAACTTACGCTGACAGTTTTCCGGTTGGATTCCACCTTGCTGCGTATAGTAGACCACCACGTTGAGTCTTTGGGGTAAATCCAACTACTCTTTGAAATGGCTTCAGAAAGCTGCTCAGTAACTGAAACAACATCTCCACAAAGAGATACAGCGGTTGGAATGCTTTGATGGAATTCTTCAGGCTCAATGTCCACCTACAACCAGAAATCAAGATACAGTATAGTTTATATTCTTTCGACCCGACTCCACAAATAGACATGATAAGTATTTGATTACCTGAATAATCTTAACGTCTGGATTAAACCTGGGAGGACGTCCAAAATGCATCATCCAATTCAGCCGTGCCCCCAACAATAATATCACATCAGCTTTTTGAAGAACAAGTGATCGGGCGGGCCCAACACAATTTGGGTGATCTAAAAAAGTTGTATTACACTTTATGTCGTAGGCCTTTTGTGTTTTATACAATTATTTCGTACATGCCACAAATGTTACGTAACATGAAAGATTTGAGAAAGAAATATTGCAGTAATGCTCTTCAATATTACCATCAGGAATCACTCCTTTCCCCATTGCAGTAGGCAAAAATGGTAAATCGCTGTGACGAATCAATTCATTTACTTGCTTCTCAGCTCTCCCATAAGAACTTCCCTTTCCAACTACTACAAGGGGCCTTTCTGCCGATTTTAATAGTTCTATCGCACGCGTTACTTCAGAAGCATGAGCTTGGCATCTTGGAGGTTTTGGAAGACTTGGAGGAAATTCCACATCTTTTGAATCAGCTCGGGCATTTAGAAGATCACCAGGGAAATCAAGATATGTAGCTCCTACAAATATAAAATTAAGCTATCACAACCAAAATAACTTGAAGCAAAGGAGTAATTACCTGGCCTGCCGTAAGTCGCGAGTCGGATTGCTTTTTCAACATAAAATGGGATCCTGTCAACACTCGGCGGTCTTGCTGACAGCTTTGAGAAAAGTCTTGCGGCCTCTACCTGTGATGTTTCCTGGAAGGCACCTAAGCCTTCCTGTGGTTGGTCACACGAGCCACCAATGAGTAACATTGGCCTAAGTTAATAGTTAGTACTGTACACAAGTTAAGCTAAAGGTATGTGTATTTTAAAACCATTCAACTTACCAGCAATTTGATTGAGCATTCGCAAGGCCACCAATTGCGTGAACCATGCCAGGCCCGGACACAGTAAGACATACAGCAGGAGACTAAGGTGTAAATAAAGATTTTATTATCGTAGAAAAAAACTACGACGCACTGTCCTTACTATAGCACTTCGTTAAGAATAACCCGGTCATCAAAAAGATAATTATATTATTACTTTTGTTAAATATCCCATAGCTTGAGCCGCATATGCTGCCGCCTGCTCATTCCGCATTCCGATAAACTTAATCCCTGCTTGCTGCAAGGCCATTGACGTTTCAACAACAGGAATACCGACGACACCGAATGCGTATTGAACTCCCTATAGATACAAAGGAGTGTTACAGGACAACTAGAACCTGGAAATAAATTTTGACGCAATTGAACAATTTCTCACCTGATCCTTCAGAGATTTGGCTAAAACGTTTGCGCCATCAGTATCGCCCTCCATTCTGTTATTTGAAAAGGAAGTTAATTTAGTTTAAGTACAAATTGAAAATTGCATACGGTAATAGTAGGTTGCATGTGAACCCCACAGCAACTAAATGAGTGATTCAGTAATCGGTAATAAAGTGGTCAGAAGTATAGAAACCAGTTGACAGTTAAAGTCTCTATCTATATCTATAGAAAAGTTGACACTGTATTATGCAGGTTATCAATGATACTCTCCTGTGGTACTATGATTGACGAAGGTTATTCCAGTCCAGCGTGCAGCAAAGTCAATGTATATTGCGCAATTTTATTTCCACTTCAAAGGCAATATTTACTATTACATTCAAACAAATGCTACTTTACCGATAGTGTTCTTCAGGCTTAAATTAGCATCGCAGTTCTTGTGAACTCTACAAAGTAAAGACACATGATATGATTACTACCTTACAATGTAAAGTTTTACACTAAAAATGTTTGCTTTTGACTCCGCTTATGCCATTTTCTGCATCATTACAGAATCGGAAAGAAGTTCTGAAGTACAGGCCATTCACAATTTCACACGAGGGCCGCAAGTTGGGAAGTAATATTCAAACTAAAATCTACTTAACACCGATGAGACCTATGCCATATTTCATAGAAAAAGTTGAGTAATTTCCCTTTGTTAAAGCACAGAAATGAAATAACCAACAGTCACAGTAAGCGCTAAGAAACTCAGAGCACTGTCTATATTATTAGCATAATTACAATTTACTTCGTTTGTGTTATCTTCAAGCATTCTAATCTACTACAGGTCGAAGAACTACGAACATTTGGCATAATATAGCATTTTGGCAACTATGGAAAGAGAAGAGAGGGTGTCCGGAGACCAAGGACTATAAATGATAATTTCAATTTGTTAGCTATTACACCAAAATTTCTTAACATAATTTTGCAATCCAACTGCAAATTGGTATAATTCGATTAAAAATGGAATGAAATACATAGAAAATAACTATATCAAAGTATTTTCTCGTTAATAGCGCCAGTAATTTATCTGTGGTACAAAGCCTCCAACCGGAAGAAGAGTTCTTGTCAAGTTAGTGATGTAATTAAGACGTACACAACAGACTACTAGACTACAGATCAACAGCAGTACCGCTATAATGCGGCCTAGTCTTAAAACTCATAAAGAACATAGTAATCGCCAAGCTGCTCATGTTCAAGATCTTCTTATGGTACATTTGCTTCATTTCAAACCCCTTCCTTTCATAAAGATGCCGAGCACTATCGTGACACTCCGTCGTCACCAACTCAATCGACACAAAACCCTTCTGACTGCAAAATTTTATGACACAATCCACAAGGTGTGAGCCAACACCAAGTCGCCGCCATTCTTTTTTAACTGCCATTCGCCTGATCCATGCCGTGACTGCGAATTCCCTATCCCGACAAATTCCCACAGTCCCAACAATTTCACGATGTCTGTGTGTTTCCTCAAGGTTTGGATACTTGCTGAATTCCGCTTCATTTATAAAGACAGGAACATCACTTGGTCGCTTCCCAGAAGCAACAAACGCTTCCGCAACCATGAAGCTAGTTTTATTCGAGGTCAAGTAGGACCTTTCAATGTTTGCCATGTCTCGATGTCTATATTTTGCTTTGTAATAGTGTCCAGACCATATTACACCATAAGCAACAACCGTTATGATGGGTATAGAAATAACAGTCCAGTAAAGAGGAACTCCCCCAAAGATGAACATGAGGGCTGACAGCATGACAATTGATTGGTAGAAGATCTCTTTAGTAAGAAATCGGATGAAGAATGTATTAACGGGGGCCATTGTACCCTCCATGACGACGTTTTGGACGCCTTTGCTGTCTTCACGCCGGTATGGCCGGATTACAACGATTGTGCTCTCCATTTCAAACTTCAAAGGTGATGACTAAAAAAATGATAGTCAATAGGGCAGTTCCCGAGTGAAGGCGTCAAATTGGAATTGGGCAACACTTTCACGTTCACTTCAAAGCAATGTCAAGTTGGATTTCAATCTCGTAGGTAAAGTCGACTACGGTGTTCATTTCCTGAGGAAAAACCAAATAAGCATGATACACAAAAAGGCAGGGCCCACGCAACGACACACCCATACTATACGCGCAAATATTCTAATACTACAGCTAAGTACTACAATCCCCTACTACTACTTTTTTTAGACCCGAATATTAGTTAACTTAAAAGATGTATAATTGTATACTGTGTCAAGAATGGCAACTACTATAATAGTAGCAGTACCAATAAAAGTTGGCTTTCTCTCTAATGATTACTAAGCAACCCAACTGCCAACTGCCTACATGCATGCGTTTTCACGGCACCGGTAATTTAACACATTCAAAGTCAACATTTATAGAACACAAACTAAACGTGGCTAATATAATAAGTTCAGAGTGTCATTGGTTAATTGAATTTAGACGATTCTGTACTGTAAATAGAATATCAAGCTTACGTTCCAGACGTTGATTTTGGAATAGGAGAATCCCTCGGGGCAAAAAGCTGGGCTGAGCTATTAAAGGCCTTTCTTTGATTACTCAATTGACCTCGTGAATAGGATGTCAATGCATTGATTGTAAAACCACTTGAGCAAGAAATACAACTTCTCAGGATTTTTGCACTAAGGAGCGTCGTCATTTTGCCAGAACACCACTACTTTTATCCGAAAAACCACTCCGCACAGATGATAAACACTTGAAAACGAATCCGGCGCCAAATGTGCGAGGCTTCAATGGTGTTTGGCTATTTTGGTTTGCAGCAAAGGGAAATCACGAAATACTTGAAAGCTTTGCCCGACAGACTAGACTGCGCAAAAATAGTGGGGTTTTTAGCTATAACCGGCACGGATTAAAATGTAAAATTATTTATTAGTAAACTATAATAGTGTAAATTAATAAATAACGTATACTTTGTAATCATGTAACCTTTGAAAGTCAAATTTGGAGCATACAACCAAGTGCCACATGCCTGCCGTACGTACATGTATTTTCTTTCTGTCGAGTCCAGTCCAGATGCAATCAATGTATCAACATAAAAAAAAATGGCCTTGAGCTTAAGCCCTGAACGAAATTATAATCTGGAAAGTTAAAGCTGTGACAGTGATAATCAAGTTTTGCCCGACTCATTACTTAATACATGCATATGCGACGTTGCGTCGTATCCGATCCCAAAAATCACATCGCCATACATAACTCTCATCACGCATTAAACACCAATAAACCAGAAAGCCCTGCTTGCAACATTTCTTCCACTTTGAAATACGTGAGTGCTTGCATCCTATCCTGAAATGCATGAAACTGAATTGTGGATTGCATTCTTTGCATCTTACACCTGATTGATTTCAAGAAATTTCAAGAAATTACTTAATAAATAAACTTTTGTAATTCATAATGCTTACCACATGTTCGTATTCGTATTCAATTAGAAATGCCCTTGCCTGGCTTCTTCGCAGTGAGATAAACACCGCGATTTTAAATTACCAGTACAAGAAAACACGAACGACAGACAATCACAGTTTAAGAGAATTTTTGTTTGCGGCATTCATTGTTTAAGTTTCGGATTTAAAAAGCTGGCTACATGTAACAAAACAAGAATCCCTTTCCCCAAAAATTAAATTTAGAAATTAGCAAAAGTTCAATGTCGCGGTCGACAGGATTCGAACCTATGCTCCCAGAGGGAATCTGATTTCTAGTCAGACGCCTTAACCACTCGGCCACGACCGCATCGACATAATTTGGTGCAGAAAAGGGTTGACTTGACTCTTGGCCCGTGCAATTACATTTGGGATCCTCGGGCCACTGTTTTCACTCTCTACAAATTACCCATTCCGCACTGAACCGAATACAAACGGGCAATAAATTTTGGTAATTACTGTAATTGCAAATTAAACCTTAGGCAGCTATGCACTGCAGTTTCGGGAATTGCAAATGTACACAACACATTCAAATATATTTTATTTTCGAATCTTGCACATGTGCACACACCAGTAGAGAAAAATTACATCTTTCTTTACGTATAAATCAGGTAGCATGAATTATTTGTTCCAATCACTTTATGTTATTTTTAGGAATCCATAATAATGTGTGGGCAATGCTCATAGTACTGTGTAAAACAATGTTTTTCGAATTGTCTATTCTATAGCGCGACACCGGCCGCCCTAAAGTGTGCAGAGATAATTTATTAAAATAATTTCGCAGCTTCTGAAAAATTTAACTAGGCATGTATATAGTCAAAACATGTAACCACCCTCAGCATCAATAATTCCTCCAACCAACAGTCAAATTGTGTTCGACCACCTTTAACTCTAAGAAATCTTGAAGAGGTTTGAAATACTTGAGGAGCGGAGCTGAAGTCACAGTTTTGTATCCTGTGAATTCTTCAAGAATTTCTGCCCAGTGCGTGGATGTACCCCTGGACATCATTCTCCTAAATTATAAAATATTTTTTTTTGCTTAATTCGGCTCGGCATAGTGTGAAATCTTTTAAATTCAATTAAAGGTGTGCGTTTTTTGAATACCTCAGTTTATCCCCCATGCCTCGCAAATCGCAGTACTTGTCATCAGACTCGGCGCACATACTTTGGTAGAACATGTGTTGAAGAAAACTTGCAAAAAAGTATCGAACGTATGGAATCTATAGAATCAAGAACGTAAAAGATAGGTTTGCATTTGCTATTCAAACATATATGTATGTTAATTAGTTGTTAAATCACATTATCAGCAACATGGTATTTTCCTAAGGCATCTAGCCCTGCACTTTCATATCCGTGTGGTTTTGTCACTCCCAGATACTCGTAATTGAGTTCCCACCAGTAGTCGTTCCAATGGCTCACGGCATCTTCATTTTCAAAAATACTCCATCGCCAAAGGTCAACAACCAATCCAAATGCGATTTGCGGCAATTTCACCAATCCTATTCTCAACAGCGTTCTTATGTTTGGGTTTGGATACATTCCAAAAGCGACCGCATCACCCACTGCTTCCTGAAACGCGGAATTAGCCCCCGCCTACAAATATTTTTAAGTGCGTTAGAAAGTTTGAATTTAACATTCAAGTATAGAGTTCATTGTAAACTAGCTTGAAACACAGTTGGCAGGTGTCGGTAAGCCATAAAGTAATGAATATGGCCCATTTCATGAATCATTGTTTGCAAATCCGAATCCTTTACAGAAGCGCACATCATTATGCGATAGTCATCCACGCCTTCTTCTGCGAACATGTCTGCAGCAGCTCCATGACAATTTTCATCAGCGAATGCTTCTTCGAAGTACGAATTCTCAAAAAAACTTTCTGGGAGTGGCGGAAATCCTAGAAATTTTAATGCTGTCGTGAGTTAGTCACGCTTTTCACATAAATGGACGTCAGGATAGTCAGGAATTACCCATATTGATATAAAAATTATCCGCGTAGTTGATCATATCCCATACGTTTGCATCTCTCCCAATATGTTCATCAATGTATTCTCGACCAGTCCCGTTTTTTGTGTTAGGAGCCACTATATCCATTAGGCCGTCCCATCTTTGAGCCCACATATTTCCTAAATTTTATTTAAATTTCCACAAGTCTGCAATATCTCCCTCTCCCTCGTGTTAAAATTTTTGGAAGCTGAAACTGAATACCCAACAAATGCGCCGGAATTGGTTTCCCATCCAAGTGAATGTTGTAAAATTTGCCAATCTTGAAACGTACATAAGCGTGGAGAAGATGATATAGATGTTTGACCTGATGATTAAGAGTCAAAGCCAATTCGTGTAGGTTAGGCGTTTCCATTTCTTCTCGCCATATGGAACCAATGTCTCGGTGTCCTATTGAATTTAATGAGAAATTTGTAGACAGTTTTATTCTTTATAAAATTATGCTTTACAGTGTTAATTCTATTCAACCAGATTGCCGCGCCCCGGTGTTTAATAGCCTAACTAGTTGAACAAAATTGTCCGTCAACTCCTCTCCAATAAAGGAATGCCATTTGGTCCATGCTTCCTCCAAAAGGGTTTGATTTCGTGAATTCTCCATGAGAGTATTCAAGTCCGGTTCCATTTTGTAGTTTCTCCCGTCAGATAATTTTATTTTGGCGGTGTCATAAGTGATTCGAAGTTCGTTGAGCTGGGCCAAAACATTGCTGCGGAATCATGCCGTTAGGAACAAAATCTTAGTTCACAAGCCATAAAGTGTCCGGTCTCTATTATATTAAGTAAAGGTGTTTCTAACCTCAACTGGTATGATGTAAAGCGCGGACCTCGGCAAATCAGATAAACTTGTCTCAGATCAGCAACGTCTCTCAAGTCATCCTCCAGCAATCTCAAACACCACGCGTTGTTCCACATGTTTTTCTGAAGGAGGTGTTTTTCATTGTAAGCTGTAACAAAGTCAAACTAAGTTCGCCAATTTACCAGAGTGGGCATGAACGTCTTCTGTGCATCGTACCAATAAGATAGCCATTTTCAAATTGTGTGCTAATATTCCAAGCATATTCCGCAGTCAACTGGTTCCAGCTCCTCAACTCGCAGTTATACCTCTCCAGATCCGTGTCACAATAGGTTTGACTTCGGCATTGATGAATGACAATTAAGATAATTGTGAAAGCACAAATCCGATAAAGTTCAACAAGTTGGCCTTTGCGCGCCATTTTGGACACTGACTTTCTCTAGATGCTTGGAAGGATCCAGAAGAATGAACAAGAACGATTTTTTCTCCGTTGACGTCTATAAAGTGCATCCGCCCTGTTCCACTCCAATATCTTTCATTACATTTGCAAGTCAATCCGAAGTCATTTCGTTTGCTATTCTTGGGAGTCTGGCTAGGGGGAAAGGTTGCGATTCCACAAGAGAAAGTACAGGCGACAAATAAAATCCCAAAGCAATAAACATGATGTGGAATCTAATCCCCTTAATGTACGTATAGCCAACTCTCAGAGGGCTGACGTTCGTCTGTGCTTCGGTTTGATTGTGGAAGAAATAAATTAGATTTGCATGGAGATCCATGGCCTGTGCCCTAGACTTGTGGAAAGTAAAACCGTCGTCTACAGCTCGAGCTAATCTGTTTTCACTTTCTGGTCACGTACTCACTTCATTTGATTGGATTGCTGACTGATGTGAGTGTGAGGAAGATGAATACACTTCGGTTTGTAAATCCGAGCAAATCTAAAAATATGTTTACATTGCGTCTCTTGATATGTTTGAATAAGATGTAATCAAATTGCAACCGATAGGACTGAGATGAGCAGGAGATCGTTTACCAGTTAAGATTTGTCAAAGGGAAATGGCAATAGGCAGAAAATGACATCTCTACAAGTATTCAAATACAGACCAACCCAGTGCTGACTTTTTATTTTTACGGTCGACAAGCTTTTTTGCGTTACTGGATGTTTCTATAACTAGTAGTAATTTACAAACATATAATGATCAGCACTCCAGTCCCAGTATATGCAGTATAAAGTTAGAATTTGACGAGTGGTTTTATGAAAATTTGTGACACTAGTATTTTGCGTCTGTCGTGTTTTGGCTTTGCATTATCACTTGTAATTATTATACTGATTGCCTAATTATTTCTTGTTTTAAGGAAATATTAATAATGCCTGTAATTTTGAGCGTGGAGTGTGTTTTCATTTAAGCATACATCAAGTACTTCTGCAGTTTTATTTGATTATGCATTTCTATTCCACTATGCAATGGAAAGGTTCGCCTCGATTATACTAATACGAATTCACGTTAAGTATTGTAAACAATTCAGAAAGAATCCAGCGTGAGCTATTATTGGCGATTTTTGTAAGCATCGCATTGCACACTAAATTGCGTTACCGAAAATAATGTTGAAGTTCAGCAGGCAGCACGTGCTTGTGGAGGCATTCTAAAGGGAATGGGTATCAAAACAGAAAACACTTTATGTGGCCAAGCGAATAGCAATCCATTGCAAAACTGATAAATCTTTGTCCATCTGCTTCCAAAAATAAATTCGTCCTATATGTGCAAAAATAAATCCAATCCCCAGCCCGTTTTATTAAAAAAGAAGATGTATGCATTACTCTTTACTTTGCAACTACCTCAACTGTGCAGAAAAGCAGAAAGGATTCTTTAGGTTGAAGTTCCGCCGCAGAAAACAATTACTGTCGCTTTGCTATATTTTCATCGTAATCAAAGATTGAATTCAGCAAGCTGAACCCAACAATGGCAAAGACCAAATATTTCCTCTGGGTCATTGTTTTTCTTACTTTTCAATTTCTGAGTAAGAGCCAATGCAATTTCACAGTAAAAAATATATTTCAACTGTTTAAATATATTTGCTTATTATTTTCAGGTATTACTTCGGGGCAAAAATTAATTAGAATGATTGTCCCAGCTTATCCCGTCCGTGGCGAGAGTGTTAATCTTGAATGCCAACCAGAAGGGGTTAAACAATTAAAAACAATCCGATAGTATAAAGGAAATCATGAGTTCTTTCGCTCTGGATCAAACCATAACAAGTTTTCACAGAACATTAAAATAAGTGGAGTGAACGTGGACGTAAGCTAATTAGAGCAAAGTCCCTTTCAATTATCTTGTTTACCTCTTTCTACTAATTTTTTTACTAATTTGAAGGCGCCTAGCAGCAGTGCAAATGAAGTTGTTTTAAAAAATGTATCATTTGCTACCAGTGGAGATTATATGTGCGAAATTACGCTGACTGATAAATCCGTTCAAATTGCGTTTGGACACCTCAGGGTTATTGGTAAATTTAATTTAAATGCAAATCATTCCATTAACGTCCAAAGCTGCTTGCTTTTTGCATTATCTCTAAATCTCTATACAAACTAAATCCCTACTGCTCGTCTACTTCTAAAACTATGTAGCCCCTCCACTAAATCCACCCGAGATAACGGGTGTTCCAAGTTGGATTCGATCCGGCGGAAGAATTGTTGGGAATTGTACATCCTACCACAGCAAACCAGCTGCACAGCTTAAAATCTTTGTAAATGATGTGCAGGTACCGAATGAGAAAATATAAACTCCTAATCAAATTTTACTAATAAAAAATTATGAATGTGTTTTGCTTTGCAGTTGGAGACACCACACCTCACACATCATCCTGCGATTTCAACTGAGGATGGTGAAATGGAAACTTCAATAATTGGATTTCATTTTGAATCCGAACCAAAGTATTTTCTAGGGGGTCAAATGGTCTTGAAATGCCAGTCCTATGTACTCCGAAATCTGACTGGGCTGACAACAAAAGTTGTGAGGGACGCAACAGGTCTTCACATGAAATTTTTCATTAAAATAATTTTCCAGCATCATGTTTTCATTTCATCAATTTTTATTAAATTTAGCAATCGTAAATCCGCCTGAACTTCTTATGCAAGTTTATTCTGTCAACCCTGTGAGCATTGGGGATCAAATCCAGGGACGATGCAGCTTCTTCTACATTGAGCAGCCTACTAGCCTTACTTTTTACATCAATGGAGAGCAGGTAAGTATTTCTTATCCGGTGAGGTGAATTTTGTGCGAATGAACACTATCAAAATGCCGAGAATAAGTACAATTTGGCTATTACCGTATTTTGCAAAAGTATATTGACAAACAAAATATGGTCAATACAGGCGGTGAGCCAAGTGCGAGCAAGTGAAACGGTGAATCTGAAGACAGGGATCAAAATGACGTTCGTAAACTTTGACTTTGACGTCATCCCCATGTATTTCCTTCAAACAAAGCATATCCACATCGCCTGCAATGCAACGCTGGGTGAAACAATGATGAGTAAGCATGTGGTTCTCAACGAAACTCCTTATATATATCAAATTCTCAAGTTAATGTACACAATTAAGAACTCAATTAATACTCTGTATGACCTGTAAGAAATCTTCATACAATTTTTAATTTATCAGCTGTACATAATAAGTAGCTTGAGCAATATTACTATATTTTAGTTTTACTATTTCTGTTCTTTGAATTGGAGTGCAGTTCAAAGGTACATCTAAGCTAGAGTGTAGCTCACAAAAAAAGTATGGTTTATTATGAATATAAATCAAATAATATAAAAATTTCCTAGGCGTATTTCATCTGTTGTTGAAACTTCGGAACAATTCCATATGGTAAAACCTAGAACGCAGGGTTTTGCTATCTCATGTGGCCACAATAGGTGTGAGTGTGTTATGCAGCTTGGAGACAACAGAATTGATAACATGTTGAAAGGATTCATCCTCGTCACATTTGACCTCCTACAAATTGAAACAATCAGTATTTAAATGTGCAGAGAAATATTAAATCTTAATGCACATCTGAACCTACTGAACCATTTTGATCAACTCACCAAATTTGTAAAATTAATACTTGCTGTTTTCCCGTCCACAACTACTTTGACAGTATCTCCCTTAAATGTTTTCGGAATACAGTCGTAACCAAACATGTCTTGAAGGGTGTCAATGACACATTCCTATAAAAATGTACAGGTTAAAATTATGTGTTGAACTCTTCAATAACAGTACGCTTCAAATACTTTAAAATGGTCCTCGTCAATAGCAGGAGGCGCTGGAAACTCCCCACCCGGATGAATGTCAATGGAATCCGCTTGAAGTACTGCTGTTAATGCTGCATCTGCATACATATCGTTCACAGGTGACGCAACCCATTCAAGGGTGACTAAACGTGGCTCATATGTGACGTCCACAACCCCAAAGACTCGAATAATACGTTTGTCTTTTGTTTTTCCTTCAATCACGTGCACCTTCTTCGCCACTTGTATCAACATGTGATGCAAAAGATCAAAAGTTCCCGAAAAGAACACACTTTGCCTTTGGGTCACAGTGCTCATTGTTAAGTCTGTATATTCTGCAATAATCAAGCAGAAATCAAACCTGTTTATACCGGAAATCTGCAAGAGAGTTCATAAATAAACATAATGCTTACTGCCAAGATCAGAAGGAGCCACAAAGTGGTAATTAAAATTTCTCTTGACAAGGATTCCGGAGAGCCGTTGTATTTTTCCCGGTTTCTCTGTAGCTAAGCTTCCCATTACCTAAATCACATAAAAAAATATTTCGATTCCATCAAAATTAATGTAGTTAATACAGTAATTCGCATAGTACCTTGGCCATTTTCTCTCCTCTGAAACTGAGCTCCACAGCCTGCGTGTTCTTCGGGTTATATATTTCGACATTGTGCGGATCATTTTCGTATTCACGAATAAGTGCTGCTTTCAACCTGCTCATTTCATTTGCTTCGCCATGAACAAGAACCTGCCAAAAGTTAAAACTCATACTCAGTATATATTTGATAGAATTTGCATTTAGTATTGATTATCAAGACTTACAATTCGCGGTGGTTTCAACGCTCGAATAAACTCTGATGTCTGTTCATAATCCGTATGGGCAGAAAATGATATGTAGTCAACCGACATTTTGAGTTGGACTTTTAGTCCACTGAGCAGTGTAACCTCTTCAGGTTCTGACAGAATTTGTTTTGCCAATGTACCCTCCACACAATATCCGGCAATAATAACTCCGTTCTTTGAATCTGTGCACCACATTTCAAATAATTCCCTAGAAAGTCCACTTTGCATCATACCGGGAGACGCCATCACTACACAAGGTCCGACATCTTCAAAATGTTCAATACTCTACAGAAGAACGCAATTTTTAATTAATGAGGGCAGTGGAATCTTGCTCACATTGACGAATCACTCTTACCTTCAGATTTGAAATGTGCTTAAAAATAAATGGATTATTAACTGCAATTTGTCGTCGGATCTTGTCATTCATTGCGTTAACGTATGTCTGATAAACGGCCATGCACTTTTTCGCTAAGGACGACGCGTAATAGATTGGTATATCTTGCAATTCAGGATGTTGGCTCCAATATTCGTCTAAAAAAACATATGAACTGTAAGGTTAATGCTAGCTTTTATACTGTAGGTTAAAACTTGCCTAGAATCAATAGCAATTCTTGAGCTCGCCCAAGAGCAAAAACTGGAATCAAACATCGGCCTCCTCTTGAAACAGTTTCATGGATAATTCCTGTAAAACGAGCTTCCCTCTCCTCTCTTTTCTCATGAATATGTGTGCCGTATGTTGATTCCTGTAGCAAAACAAGAAAGCAGTGTCTGCTCGGAAGAAATTCAATGTAACTCACACAAGGTGTTTTAACTTACAACAATCATGACATCTGGCCTAACAGTAGGTATTTCCGCAGCCATCAAATGCCGATCTTCTTGCCTTGAGAAATCTCCTGTGTAAAGAACTTTAACTCCAGCAATTTCAATCATGAACATAGCCGCTCCCAGTACATGGCCTGCATGATAGCCCCAAAATTTAATTCCTTTAATTTCCTTTTCCTCGTGAAAGTCAATGACTTCTATTTTGTCCATAGATGCCTCCAGGTCGCTTTCAGTGTACAACATTTGATCGGTGGAAATGTTACTGGAGATTTACATTCAATTTCATGATAACCTCGGAACAAATTAGAAACATAACCAAATTCATGAATAGCTTACGACACTTTGATGTAATCTGCTAATAGCCATCTATAAATTGCTTTAGTAGCATGGGTCATAAAACAGCGGCCTTTAAATGCAGTCTTCAGTAAGAACCATGGAAGTGCTCCGGAATGGTCCAAATGAAAACTGAAAAATTGAAGAAACAATTCTCAGCACAGAAACCTTCATCTGAAGTCAAATTTTAATTTCAGCCCTTACTGTGAAACTAGGAGAAGATCAACTTCGTCAGCGTCTATTAAATCCACAAAGGGGAGCGCTTCCATTCCAGTGTATCCAGGATGTATACCAATGTCCAACTATGAGTGTCATCAAAATTATTTAATGAACCAAAATCAATGCTATTACCGAACACAAAGTCCTTCAGACCACATGCATGAGAAAATTAAGAGGCACAAAAATTTACCATAATCTTCTTCCCCTTGAATTCCAGCATGATACAAGAACGTCCTACCTCTTGTCCAGCTCCCCTGTATAAATAATATCATATCATTAATTATTAATGAACCCTAACATTTGAGAGTAATTAACAGTTATTTAAATCGCTGGCTGAGTAATTAATTCTTACAGTGGACGTATAATAAGTTGATCACTTTCTTCGGCAGGTGCGCCAATCCCTCCTGAAGCTTCTGGCTTCTTTATCACTCGCACTGATGAAGTCATTTTGTAAGTAGTTTTGGAAACTTTTAAATCTCAAATAGAACGACCGGCAAAGCGTAGAACAGTAAATAAAAATTGAATCTGGCACCACTTTTTAGGCTCATAAAATGCCATGAAGTCAGAGGGCGGGAGTTGTGGATTCTTCATTTGAAGGGAAAACGAAAACTGTACGCAAAGTACACAGATTTTCCAGATTCGCCAGTTTTTAGACAACTCTTTCGTGATACTCCAGTCATAAATAGGGAAACTTCACAAATCAGCTGCCGCGGTTGAAGAAAATTATATCGCGAACCAGAAAAATAAAAATTCGGCTGGTGAGTTTTTTTATTCGAGTTAATTAATTTCGCAATAAAGCTTTTAGCATAAGAAGTACCTTGAAGGGATCTGTGCAGATTCTAAACAATCATTTATATAAATTGAATTATTAGTCATGTAGGAAAATTGAAACCGATTATCGATGTATGCTTGAATTAATCCTAAGCAAATTCTATGTGAGCAAACTATATCTTGTATTCTGTGTCGAATGGCAATTTTTGATGAAAAACAGAGACTAATAAAATTGGTTTAAAAAAAAAGCGGGCACGCAGCAAGTAGCAAGTCGAATCATCATCGGTGGCCTTTAATGCTCATGCTGGTTAATTTAAAGAGTAAAACTGCTGTTGCATTCAGGCGAGGTCTGGTGCAGGTTTGCTCCAACAAACGTTCAGCCAACGTATTGGCTTATCGCGCATGAGTCATGACCGTTGGTGTTCCACAAAATGTACTACTAAACTTGAAAGCATTAAATACAAGTCAGTTGGAGTTGGAGTGACAAAAGCGGTTGACAGTTGAAAAACATTCTTTTACCAATTAAACCAAGCATATTTCTCCGCTGCTGCTGTTGAATCTTGCTCGGTCCAAAAACTAAGTTGCCTTGCAGGAAAAGTAAACCAGGAAGGATATTATTAGTGCGTTAATAAGCTTATTGATATTAATTAATAGTTAATTCACTTTATTTTTTGTTCGCAGTCCCTATAAAGGTGACAAAAATGTTTAAAGTCAAATAATTTTACGGTTTTTCAGAAAATGTCTTTTGAAGCCCCAGAGAAATTTGGTCCAAGAGTTGGCGTTAAGCTTGATCCAAATGGAGCTGATCTAATCATGACTCGGCATTTGGGAAAATCTTGCTCGCTAATCAAGGAAGTCAAACGCGGATACAACAACAGGATTTATATTGGCACGGCCAGTGACGAATCTTTGTATGTAATTCGCCTGTCTGGGATTCATTGGACAAAACTGAAGACTGAAAGCGAAGTGGCAGCAATCATGTATCTCAGAATGAAATGCCCCGATTTACCACTACCAAATGTCTATGGATATTGCAGTAGCAGAGAACTGTCAGGAATTGGCCAGGAATACATTATCATGGAGCAATTGCATGGCTCACCTTTGGATGATGTTTTTAGTGCTATGACATTTGATGAACAGAAGGAGGTTCTCGCTCAGCTGGCTAAAATAGCAGCTCAAATCCATTCGATTAAATTCGATACAATCGGTTCATTCCATTTTACATCTCGGATTGGGGACACTTTTGGTCTGGAACAAGATGTATTCAAGTCCATTAGCTTGGACGATATTGTGGTAGGATTAGTTTTAGACCAAGGGGTTGGCCCTTTTAAAAATTGGCTGTCGTTTTACAACGGATTAAGCAAAGTGGAGATCCAGCAGTTACGGAAATGCAAATACATGGAACCGCAGATGGCAAATTTGGCGAGAATGGAAAGTTTTCTGGAAGTCATAACAGATCCTGCGCAGACGCCTTTGTCAGCGCATGTTAGCCAACCCAGCATTGTTTTCACACATGGAGATTTTGAGCCCAGGAATATTCTTGTGAGTGGAACAAAGGTGACCGGGATACATGACTTGGAATTCTCGGGGGCTTTTCCTTTGGACAACGAATGGTTTGACGGATTCTCTGATTTTGGTGCGAATAGTCTGGAGATACTTAGTGGTGAAACCGAAAACGAGGAAACGCTGACAGTTATTCGGGATTACTTTTTGTCTGAGTACAAGAAGTGTGGAGCCCCACTTCCTTCCGAAAAATCTGGACATTTTGAACGGGCGGCATTATATCAGTTTATGTGCAGTATATGTCCATGGTATCGGAGGGAGAATCGAATGGAAGTTGACATACCGGAAAGTTGGGCGAAAGACCGAATGCGTGCTCTGGAGTGCGTTGAAAGAATCCTTTCAAACTACGGGTTCTAGAATGCCTGCTTCAATTCAAACAGGTCTATTGTTGTGAGGAATGTTACAAAATGACCTTAATAAAAGTATTCCAAGTCCTAGTCCAAGTCTAGCGCAAAATTTAAATCCTCTAGGTTTGTACTATAATTTTGTAACACCTTGGCCTGTCACGACTTGAAACTGCGACCTGTTTTGCTTGAATTTACAAATTCCAAAATGTTGGCGAAATTGATGACTTTATTAAAAAGTTACAAGCTTTTCATAGCATCGGATTGATTTAGTTTTTAATATTGAGGAGCTTCGGCTCGTGTGTATTAACTAATCAGTAAATGCTGAATAAAATCTCTTAATTCCCTGGTCTGGTCATACGGGTAATAATTGCAAGCATACTAAGTCAAATTGAAGTCAAAATGTGGAAACCAAATCCAGTGAGAGCATTTATTGTTGTTGCCGTAGACACACTCACGACTCGACAACAAAACACCACAACTCAAGAAATTGTAGAAATGGAAATCCTGGGCATAATTCCTAGGCAACCGACCGACCGGCTGACGACATACGGTCGCGTAAACAACTATTTTCTAGGCCCGGCCAACATTTCCATATCTCGTCTGGAGCGTCTAGTAGAAAGAGCTCCTTTTGCGTTTCGTCGACTTTTTTGATATTTTCCTAATTTCTAAAGCCACCCTACGCAAAGAAAATATTCCTTTTGTGATTGAGTTATCGTTAGAGTTTGTGAGTCCCCATCATGTCAGTCAAAACTATTTATTCGGGTACCCCAAGCCCAATTGAAAAGCTAGTCGTGTTGAGTCCAGACGAAAATCCGACCCGGGCAGGATTTGTCGCTGAGGAAAAAAATCTTGCAACCAGAAGCCCCGCTGCAAATAAGGCGAAGAAGAAACGTTCCTGCTGCGTGCGGATTTGTCTCTTTTTTTCGAGCTGCTGCAGAAGTAACCCAGCAAGCTTACCTCAAGAGAACAATAATGTTGAAGAATACCGGCCAACGAATCCAAATCCCACAAATGGTAAGTATATCAAAAGCTATTGTCAAATTTCAAATTTTATGCAATTAATTGGTCAATCGCTTCAATAATGTGTTTCTGATG
>JAAXYW010000817.1:0-28941 GCA_036851895.1 Orthonychiurus folsomi | reverse complement strand
TTTTACTAGGGTTAAACTATGTTACTTGTGTGTTTCGGGAATTCCCGGGATTCCCGGAGACCTGAATTTCGGGAATCCCGTTTCCCGGTTTTTATTTCCCAAACCGGGAATGCAAACCCTAAACACGGCCAACGCATTTACTAAGAGAAAAAAACACGGAGCAAACTTTTAAATATTAAACGGAAACTGACCCGTAAATATGACTGTCGTCCGACGGGACTCGGCTAATCATAAGTAGTATAACTTAATCCTTTAAATTCATGTACAATTAAAGTGGGTTTAACCTCATAATTAAATTTACCTGTTAATTTTTTTCTTGAACATAGCAGAAATTTCTTCAAATGTTTTATTTTTGGTTTCCGGCACCTTCCGATACGTAAACGTCCAGAAAATGGCGAGGAGACCGCTGAATGGAAGGAATACATAGTTGCCCAGATCCTCCTGCGAAATGAAACATTAAATGTTAGATTTGACCTTTGACCCGAGCGTATGTACTACCATTACTATCCAGTTACCTCCATTTGCAGAAAGGAGATGCTGACGAGGAAATTTGCTAGCCAATTGGTGAGTGATGCAATGGCCATTGCAGAGGGGCGTGGTCCTTGTGAAAACAATTCGGCAGTGATGTACCATGGGATTGAACCGGGGCCGACGGCAAAAAATACAACAAAACTGAGGGTAAATATCACGGCCAAGTACGAAATCCCGTCCACGATTTCCTTGAAATAAGAAAAAAATTCCTTTTCGGCAAAACTTGTCTGTCAGTGTCTTCAGTGTGAACTTAAAAGGGAGATGCAAAAAAACGCAGGGTTTCCACTAGTCACTATTGCAAAATAATGTAAGGTTGTACAGCAAAATGAATAAATTATAAATTAAAATCCTCACAATCTTGCACAAAAAATTTGCACTTTCAAAGATTAAATTCGCATGGCGGCGGCGGTGGCGGTCGCGAAACGGAAGCACGTGGCTCATGCCAGGCACCACCTGGACCGTAAATCAATCTCACGCCGCCCCACAGTGACACTTAACTTGCAAAAAAAAATCTTTGGAACACTTTCCTTTCGTTTTCGTACAACATAAAATGCAAAAAACACATGTGTGTGTGTATAAACATCGTAGTGTTCTGTACTACGAAACCAAAACCCGAAACAAGTGACATTTGACAAATGGCGCTTTCCATTTGAATGACCAAAACATGTCATCTCCGTTCCCACACTTCATGAACCATTCCCTGCCTCTTCCTTGCTCTTTATACTAGTACAAAATTTCTCAAGCGGAACAGATTTGTTTCTCAGTTTACAATTCAATTCGTGCATTGTATGAATTTGAGCGCGTCAAACCAGAATAATTTGGCCATGCGCATGCGTGTTGTGGTGTTATAAGCATTGGTATACGTTTTTGAAGGGAGACGGGTGATCTCAGACCAATAAATTAACATAGTAAGAAATGTAATATGTAATGATTTGAATGTATTTATACGAATTTTTAAATTATCCCGCCTAAGATCACCCCGCCTTCCTCGCGCACAGTATTTAACCCCAGAACCCCCTGTCACCTTGCACAGGAGCGCAATCGTGATGAAGAGGGAAAATACAAACATCCCGCCGAGGCCGTAAAGATGAAGGCTTCGGCGTCCGGCCCGATCCATGAGCATGATTGAAATGAGCGTCATCCCCACCATTATGGCCCCGATCCCTATTGTTGCAAATTTTGCCTGCGGCAAGTCCAGTCCAGCCTTCACGAATAGCTCCGTGGAGAAGTAAAAGACCTGGAAGATTCGAAAAATTCGTTACTACAGTTTTAGATAAACTAACCAAAGTTGTTTTATAGATTAGGTAGTAGATTATGTACTTGTTTTTTGGGAACTAGATTCGTGTTTTCATAGCACGGGTTCAATACTTGTAAAGTGTATGTTACTTTTTTGTGCTTTCCTGACACAATGGCACATTGATTCAGACCATACTCACCATACCGATTGGTGTATAAAATAACCCAGAAAAAACGGGGGTCTGCACTTTAATTAAAGGATTACTAATAATATTTTTCTAAATTCTAGACAAGGCGTGGCACTTGGCCTTGGTTTTCAAATGCTGAGGAGTCAAAGTCATAAACTGCAATTGTAATTCTCATATTTTAGTTGATGGACTTTCAAAGTTTTGAATTCAAGCGCCATTCCCGCGCCGCGTGCGTTGGCTCTGGACACTCACTCACTCCTACTCCCCAGGGGTCTTCCCTGCGTATCCGTATGTCCGGGTTTGATTACAATGGGAATGCATACATTGGGATCGGATTTGATTTAAACGTGAGTCACGGACGAAGGGAGATCCAGCAACATCATCAATCACAATGTGCACACAACACAAGTCACATTCATAGGACCAAATAAGGGACCATCAAACCAGGATGTTTGCATATGGAAAGTGCCGTACAGTCAACGACCGCCCCCTTGTTTGCTTTCCTCTACCTGCCTTGGTCAAACATGGTGACCAGAAATGAAAGGAATGGATTTTACACACAAACATGACCACGGGAGACATCCATTTCAAATTTAAACAATCCCGCGTCCACGCCACGATAGTTTCTGACGAATTAGAGCTTAATGCTGTTTTATACCTCCGTTTTTGTTCATCTTTTCAGTACTACGTTATTTTGAACCATAAAATACCCACTGGTATTTCCTTAATACGTATATTTTTAAAACTTCGGTGTATTTTTTGACAAAATTAATCCACTATTTGAAATTTAATTAAAATTTCAAAAAAAGATTGTCTCTAACCGCATTGATTCCCGACAACTGCTGAGAGAGTTGCATGACAACAGCAATACACAGTGGAGCCCGCAGGGAAGATGACCTAATGAGTTGAAGCATGGAGACAGAGGCTTCCGCTTGGGGAGCACGGATTTGAATCTCGGCGCGCATCTCATCAATATCCTCTTCAATGTTTTCTGATGCCCGGAACCTTTTCAGTGCTGAAATGGCGGGAAAAATACAAATAAGATTTGAGAATTCGTGTCCAACACGATTAGACGTACGTACGCGACGGAAACGACACGACAATTCATTTTCCGACGGAGAAGGAAATAAGGGAAGTAAAGGGAACGGGGATTCTTAATTAATAAAGAAGAGCCCCCGCGGGGAAAGGAGGACTAGACTACCCGGCCGGTAATACCCGGTTTCCTTTGAGAGTCGTGGATATGTAATACAAGTTGTGTTGACCCCTCCCACTCACCTCTCCGGGCCTCATCCTCCCTTTGTTTCGTGATGAATAGGTAGCGCGGGGACTCAGGGCACATTGGTAATAACAACATTTGCAGCACAGCCGGAACCACCGTCAAACCTGGAAAGGAAATGGATATCAAAATCTTAAGATATTGTGATTACATTGTCGTCATTTTAAAAAGTTGAGTTTGGCATTACTAGTATGCTATTTTTACACTAAAATTGATTAATATTTTGAATTTCAATTTTCCCGCCAATTTGGTTTACCTTGTTGTTCATTAACGCCTCAAATCTCCAAAATTTGCATTTTTCTTAACATTTTGAACCAAATTGCATTATTTCGAAAATTCCATTTGCTGGAATTGCAATTTTTTTTTACCGGAAGCCGCCATGCCATGAACTTTCAGAATTTTTTTATTTCCCCCGTTAAGTGTACCAGAATTGCATGTTTTACGTACTTTAAAAATTTGAATTCGCCATTTTTTTTTGCAAAAATTCGGCATTATCTTAATAACAAAATCCCAAGAAAGTATGTTTAATGTCCTTTGACCTCGGCGCGCGGCGTGGTAAGTTAGGCGAAACCCTCAGCAGAATTCAACCGTAGGAAACCCCACCCACAAAATGAGGTCAGATTGACTAGACAAGGCGCACAGGAGGTGAGCCGCGGCTGTCAGAGCATCTGTGAGTGAATACCCGGGTATTTGTACCCAACCCGAAAAGAAACTCTCTACTTATCTCCCATTCCCCAGTTCCCAGCCAAGACATTGAGTGAAGGAGTATTTTGAAAAAGAAAACCTTTCCCGCCCGCACCATACTAAACCCGCCGCCGTGCGTGCCTTGCAGTGGCCGTAAGCTGTCATCATAAGTTTGATTGAGATAATTTCATACAATTCCCGCCACATGATTGCCACTTCCACTTGGGGAATTCTATCTCACTTCACGAACGTAGCCTACAGAAAACTTACGTGCCATACTGAAGCCAATGGCTTGACATGTGTATGTGTTTATGGGCGCCATTGTTGCGGATTTGAAATGCGCGCGTGTGTGGCACGAGCGCGAATCTACGGGCCGCCGTATGTACGAAATGATGTCATTATTTTTTTAAAAAAATGGTGAAGATAAGGCAAAAAACGCTGGGGTGCAATGCGCCTTGCAGTGTAATTTTATTTGAAATTCGTTTCCATGTATTAGAAAAGAATATGCTCGCGCGCGCAGATTCAAAACATTTTAAAATCCAGTCATAATATACATGCCATTAATTGATTACAGCTTAACTAAGCATTTAAAGGTCTTAATCTCCCGCGCGGGAAAATAAAAAAAAATATTTTAAAATGGAATAAATCTCGCTTTAATCAAATCTTGGATTTTAGTCCCACAAAAATAACACATTTTTAAGTTTACGCAACCTTAAAAATAACCGAAATTCAAAATCTGGTGCCAATATTGCACAAAACAGCAGCGGGCCGAGAGAAATGAAATGATAGGATTAAAATGTAATGCTGCCTTGGTTTGGTAAGATAATGCAATGATGAGAAAAGTTGAATGGCGAATGGATGGACACAGATGGTCGGTCGCTTGACTCGGGACTAAGTTTTGACTAAGGAAAAGTTAAGACTCCGACGACTCACCAAGAAGATTCGGCCAACCGTCATCCGTTCCAAGGAGCTGTTGAATCCCCAATACTTGGGACACGAACAAACCCACACACACCGCCAATTGATTCACTGTCCCTAGGGCACCGCGCAGGTTCAACGGCGCTATCTCCGACACGTACATTGGCACCAGCACCGTATTCACCCCTGCTCAAAAATATTATCAATTTAAGATTTATAATCAAATTCATTTGCTAAAACTCCATGCTAAATCCACATATCACTCAATACAGTGTATTTTGCATGGGAGAGGAATTGAACCCAACTACAGCCAGTAAAATGCATGTCATTTGATCCATGGATGATTTGTTCATGTCTACTGGAGTGAAAAACCACAATGCTAGAATCACATTCTGATAATTCTGAATCCACATACCACATATGTATCACATTGAGATGAAGATACGTATAGAGTATGGAATTCAGTCTTGCTCTTCTGTGGCCATCGACATCACCCCATTCTTGTCAAATGCGGAATTCACTTGTTCCAAATTTGCGGAATACAATAGAGTTTGAAATCTTGTTGCATCAATTCAAATGTATACACGGGTATTAGGAAATTACGAAGGCAAGATAAAAACCAAATTAACCTAACCTAATTACAATTAGGATCTGGCCAAAAATGTATATCTGGGAATGAATACAACTCACCAGCTGTGGGTAGGTTTGCTTTTCCAACAAAACCTCATAAATGAGGTCACATTAATTAATAGTCAGATTCCGAAAACAATGAATACTAATAACTAATACACAATGTCGAAATTAATCCCACTTTCACACATAATTTGGCATATCATCATTACTTCAGTTCACATTTGATGAGGTGTATATTACCTAGCCGAGATTCCCATAGCTTATACTCTTGCTTTTGAAAGCGGTGACTTCTGACTACTTTATTTCTGCATTTCGATTTTCACTTTAAACTCGTACTTTGCAATATGTTGTATTCATCGCTCGTGATAAAGTTTGTGTAAGTGGTGCGAGTTAGTATTCTATTCGCATATTTAACCGTTAGTTNACTTTGCAATATGTTGTATTCATCGCTCGTGATAAAGTTTGTGTAAGTGGTGCGAGTTAGTATTCTATTCGCATATTTAACCGTTAGTTGTTTAATTTCTATTTAAAAAATGTATTTAGGATTTTGTGCCTGTTGTCGCTCCCGTTTGATTGTGATGGAAAATTGACAGGGGGAAACTCGGCAAAACAAATGGCAGTGAGGAGAAAAAGAAGTTGCTCGGTAGAAGTTAGCTTTGCAGAGATTTTGCTTCACATTATGTTTATCGTACGCGTACGGGAAATTCCCCATGCTTAAAATATATGTGGCAACAAATCTTGCTGCCGCGTAGAACTTGGTTGTAGATGCATTGTTGCAATGCTACAATTATATAGAAATGTATTAACGGGACTTCCCATTCTGCAGATCTCAAAATGCGCAAATGATTGGGACTGCGACCAAGACTTTTGTAATAACCACAACAATCAGGTTGGTGTAGAGGTTCAGTGCGATAATGGAGCTTGCCGCTGCCTTGGATTTTCGGGTGCCGGCGAAATTGAGGTACATTCTGGAATTGATATTTCATCATCTCAAATAATGGCTAATGATTTGTATAATTTGCTAGAGTTGTGTTAAAGAAGATCAGCTCAGCGCTGTAAATGGGGTGGTCGGCAATACACCTTGCTCTCAACCTTGCAGCGGAGTCGAAGGTTATGATACGCAGGGCTACCAATGCACTTACGAAGGAAAAACGATTTGCTACTGTGAGGTTCGTGAGCATTCGGAACTTTAATCAAAATCAAGATTGCCATTTTACATTTCAAAAATTAAATTTATATTAAAATTACACATAATATGAACCATACAGCGGAAATACATTGTGTCCGATTGAATTGGCTAGATTTAGAATCCTTTCAAAAACCCAGGTATGCATGGGGGTTCTTTATTACTCACATAATGCTTTAGCATATGGCACACGTATTGCGATTGCAATTTCTGTCTGTCTGTCTCCGCACCGCTGTTGTCTGTATTAAATACTTAATTTCACGGAAGCAGTACTTGCAATTTAAAACCGCCTCGAGAAGCGGTTGCTTCTTCCGTGTACCTTTGGACACGCGTGTAATGTAATACGCGTCAATATTCCTCCACACCACCACGTCTACGGTTTGCACGGAAGCGACCGGTATACAATCTGCTTCGGACTAGGAAGCACACTTATGCTATTTGTTTTGGAACCAAGTAGCTGGATTAGTAGGCTAGAATTAGTTTCACAGCGAGCTGGCTAGATTGAGCATGCTGCTTCTGACTAAATCCCATTTAATACTCCGGTTTTTTTTCAGAGACAATTTTGAAATGGGTCATACCACTGAATTGTGTCCTCTAAATTTTCATAGCACCTTGGCGTATTCTGTCAGTTTTTGTACCGTGGATGTCACGGTTTATTAAGCTAGCCTTTGACACACGCACGCATAGTACACAAAGCCATTTCCTTCCACCAAACATATGCAGGAGTTAATCCAAGCGTGGCCATTTGCAATTTGTTGTAATTACCCAGAGAGAAAAGCGCGGCTGGAGAAATGAAATGAGAAGGACTGGGAAATGTCATAAATCATGTCATGTTGAGGAGGGGAATGGGGGAGGGAGGCCTGATTATTGTGAAATATTAGGATGGAGGTTTGGGTTTTGGGAATGAAAGTGGGAACATGTCATGTCATGTCTTGAGGAGTCCAAAAGCGCGCCTTTATCCAAAGCACCCAACCGACATGATTTCCGCAATTCCCTTAAGCTGGAGACGCGGGAATGACGTCTTGGCACGCACTACCCCTTTTCCTCTCACGTACAGTACACCTTATATCCACTCCTTTATTTATTTGGGTCAGTCGGAGTACTAGACCTTTCACACCGAAAAATTGACCCAAGAATAATCAAAACGGGTTGAATGGAAATAAAAAAATTCGTCCAATTGGTGTAAAACTTGGTTCGATTCTTCTCCCATGCAAAATACACTGGATTGTGTGATAATATGTGGATTTAGAATTGGTTTTTAGCATTCCCCTGTATTTTGGACTTAAAAATGTGTAAATTTCACATCTAAATTATCAATGTTCATGGAATTTGCTAACAATGTGAGAACTTGCTTACCACAATGAACGCCAATGACGAATCGGCCGACGATGAGCATTTCATAGAATAGAGAAGTTTTAGAAAACCACATGAGGACACCACCGCAGATCCCGATCAGATTGTTGAGCAATAAACCACCCTTCCTGTAAAGATTTATATATATATATATATTACATCATAATTAATTAATTAAGTAAACTAAAATAATTTATAATTCCCAAGGATTTTCCTTACCGTCCAAATCGATTCGCGATGCTCCCACCACTGAATCCGCCGAGCATTCCTCCAATTGCAAATATGGCGACGACGATGGAGTACAGCGTTTCCAATTTGGAGTCATCCAATGTTTCTCCAGTTCGTACTTCGTGCACATCACGCATGAAGGTTTCGATTTCCTGGGGAAAAATGTACCGGGAAATTCAAATAGCATATACATATACTCGTGGACAATACAATTTTAGCGGGATACCCAAATTCAAATGTATGATTTCAGCCAAAATATTAAAAAAAATACTGTAAAATAAACCTTGGACCTGGGGCTGGCCGCCGCGCCGTGTCATGCAAGCATCTCATTGGCCAGTGCGTGCGCGGCGCGGACTTTGAAAGATAAAGGGTTCGTACTTCGTGCACATCACGCATGAAGGTTTCGATTTCCTGGGGAAAAATGTACCGGGAAAATCAAATAGCATACATACACTCGTGGAAAATACAATTTTAGCGGGATACCCAAATTCAAATGTATGATTTCAGCCAAAATATTAAAAAAATTACTGTAAAATAAACGTTGGACCTGGGGCTGGCCGCCGCGCCGTGTCATGCAAGCATCTCATTGGCCAGTGCGTGCGCGGCGCGGACTTTGAAAGATAAAGGGAATGCAAATGCCGGGGGTAGGATTAATACCCATGCTATTTGTAACAGACAATCAGGGGAATGGAAAGGAAATGGGGGGACCGTAACATAGATCTGAGTCTAATAATCCGGATTGCTAAGACCTAAAGCTGCATGGGCTGGGGCTGCTGGGATCCATGCATAATGCCAGGAGAAGGAAGGAAAAGGAAAATTTTGACAAATCAGGTCGGAATTCTAAGACTTGGCGAAGATGAACGCCATGAATAGAAATGAGTTTGTGTTCCCGCCCCTCTGTACCACTGACGCCGAAGGAGAAGAAAGCCCACTTTCCTTATTCCCCACTAAATAAATGAGTCTTTCCCTTCACCGGCATGGGCTGTGTACCCTGAAGGGTAAAGGGTATACCAAGTGCACAGTGCACAGTATATGCATTGCGCGTGAAAAGAATGTGGATGTTTGTTAGCCAAACGGAAATGCTACATGGAACAAGAAGATATTATTTAATATTTATCCGAAAAAAGTAGGTTATAGATGTCTTAACAATTTTAGAATAATTTTGAGATAGTGCTAATAATTTGGCAGTCAAATTCCATTTAGAAATTATGATATTTCGGGATAGGTTTTCAATTATCAACACATTTTATGTGTTTAGTGGCGTTGACAATGCATTCATTTTGTAAGTATTTGAAGCATGTTCTTCCTAATTCACAATTTGAAGGGTATTTATTTCCCTCAAAATCATAGAATAACTCAACATAGTTTTTCATAAACTGAAGCCTTTGCATATTGCATCCCCAGGATTAATCCACCTCTCGTTTTCACTTTCTCTACTTTCACCGACTTCTTCACCGGCGGCAGTGAAAGTTTGTCGTTGTATACAAATGTAAATGATCATAAAACTGAGTCCGTCGGAAGGAAAGTTCCTTCCGGGCAGAATACAGGTCTGATTTTCAAAGGAATCCACGCACGCACGGCGAGAAAGAAGAAAGGGGAAGGATTGGAGAAATTTCATCTGAGGAAACCAGCAGCATAGCATCAGGATGGCGGGAGTAGATAAAAATCGAAATGCGTTTCCTACGTGCGTGCCTCGTTCAAGGTGGGGGGTATACAAATTTGAAGGCAATTCATAGTGCTGGGAGATGAGTCCTATGCTTGAGAACGTGGGTTCCATAAAAAATCTTAGCAGGCTTTAGCCTTGCCGCGCGCGGTGCGACGGCGCGTGTCACGTAAAACGTAAAAACAACTCCCTCAGTTCCGCAACGTTTTTCCAGGCGAAGGAGTAAGCTCAGAATTAACTCACCCAACCCTTGACATTTCCTTGTCTACAGTTTTTCATCATTCTTGGAGTTTAGAGCGGGAATCATGGATTTTAAGCATTGAGTTTAATTTGGGACCATAGATTTTAAGATTAATTAAGGGTGTATATTTTTGTATTTGCAGCTACTGGACCATGGAATTTGCTGTGTTACGCGCTAAAACCATAGATTTTACTATGTTCTGCGCTAAGATGGCGTAATTTTGTATTTTAGATGTAACAATCATACGTTTTATCATTAGCAACTATTAACGATGAATTTTAGAAATTTTAGTTTGTTAGCTACTAGATGCACACTGGTACCTGGTACGTACAATTAAGTCCTAGGCTAATCTACTTTAAGCATTCTTATAAATTAGCAATAACGGTCAAATTATTATCAGCCCTGCCTGCATCACACCTTCACGGCGGAAAATTCAAATTCTCATTTGCAACCCATTTCGTGTCGTACTTAGATAAAATCTTTATTTTATTATCCAAACTCCTTTCTTAATGAGTTCACCTTCACTACGAAGGAAACAAAGGAATTTATTGTATGCAGCTGCAGGGGGGTATAGTCGTCTAGTCTAATAAAAATGCCACATTAATTCATTCCGGGAACAATTATAGATAAGCCAAATGGACATATCATTTAAGTAAGTGAGCAAGCATAAATCTCTCGCACGCAAAATTTAAGAAATCACTCCTAAAAAATAGACTTGAGTTATCACTACTGTAGCATTTCTACTTATTTACAAAAATCTTTAGTTCATGTGGTGGGAATACTAAAAAAAAAGAGCCTAAGCTTGGTGGGTGGTCGCGCGAGTTAATTTGAAATCCTGAGCCGAAGGCGACGGCATTCATTATTCCGCGTGTTTTTCTGGTAGGGTATGAAAAAAGAAGCGTCAAATGTTCCCAGGATCAAAATTGATGAAAGTAGAAAAGGACAAAGGAGAATTTTACGACGTCCCCCGGTGTCCGGATAAGGGATTTAATGGTGTAAAATAAAAAAGGAAGGTCGGATCGTTCGTAGTAGTATGTAATGTAACGTACCTGTTTCGGAGCATTAATTACACCGGTGTTGTAGCCAAACTGGAGCATTCCCAAGACGGCGGCAAAGATGGAGAAGCAAAGGAAGAGCGTCAGCCCCTGCCAAAACAAAAGACAAACCAAAAATTATGAGGGCACGGCGCGGAAAGTTTGTCCGGGTGGAAAGGATGAACCCCACGGAAAAAGTTTTTCACAAGGAGTTTCCTCAAACTACCCGGGTTCCCCACGTACGTCACCTCATAATTAACCAGCCCTTTCCCCACCACCACGAATCTCGGGACTCAATCCTAAACTTTGTCAACTTTTTGTAAAAGCCATCCTCAAAAAGTTACTAATTCAAGACCCACACGGTTTACATTATGGATGGGAAGGGGGAATGGGGGCTATTGTATTCCTCTTCTTGCATGTTTGCCTTCAGGCAAAGTTAACAATCTTGAAATCTAAGGTGTACAAGTACAAGTTAAATATAGCTCAGAGTTTGATGAGAAAAACATAATACATATTCATACATAATTTTCACAAAGTTCGTAATCAGTTACCAGTAATTGAAAACAAGTACATACTAACCAATACAAATGTCAATAAAGCAGTCAACCATCAAATAGCTTTAAAAAGCACGGTTTGATTAATTGTGACAAATCCAAAGCAGAGTCAACCTTTGACCTTGCCATTTGACACGGAACCCTACAATTGCAACCCTCAAAGTGCTTTGAATTGGAAATCACAACCACAATCCTCACCATTTTCGAAAGTTGAAGAACAATGTGCTAATTATGAATTACTTCCAAGGTAATTCAACAACCAGTGGATTTCCAGTTATTAACACTGTCACTTCACAAAAATATCAAATCTCCGAGCATAGAAATCCGTCAGTTCACTAATGTGGTATTTTGTGGAACAAATGTGTAAAATTAAGGAAAACTACGTAGGTACGTATGATGAAATAACGTGGTCTATAAACAGACGTCCTATTGCGACTGGCATGCATGCATGCATGAAGCAACTCAAGGCCATCACTTAAGTACACTGATAGTGCACGTGACGAAGTACCCGCTGTGTAATAGAGATTACACTACCCATAAAGAAAACTACAAAAACATATAGCATTCATCACTACTTAAATTTGTGTACAATCTTTTTGACCAGTGGCCAAGGGTCACGGTGAGGTCATTAATAGAATATAAACAAACAAAACCCAGAGTCCAATTCACCAAACTGCATCCCAAAATACATTCAATCCATTTCTATCTCAACCCTATCTAGCATCAGATAAGATAACAATGCAAATGTTCATAATACCAGTCATTTTCTTAGTCATACTATTAATAGCGCAGAGTTCAATGAACCAAAAGTCACATAAATTACTTAGATCCCGCCGAGCAACTTCCAAGACATGTGATAAAACCCAGCATCCTCAACTAATTTGGGACCAACAATCTGATGAGTGTCGTATTAGTGCACCCCACAAATGTGACCCATTAAAAAAGTCACCTTTTAGTTGTGTCACCGGAGCGGGGTGTTGGAATGCCTCAAATAACACAGGCGCTTGTATTTGTGACATTGGTAAAGTTCAATCCGAAATTGGAGAATGCTTTCAGGGAAACGAGGGTAAATGCACCAAAAGTGTGGAATGCTTGCCACACGCAATATGTAAAAACCGGATCTGCACATGTGATCCTTCCATTGTGAGATACTTGAATTACATTGCATACATACAATATGAAAATGTTGAATTGCGCGTCCGTTATAATTGCAGGGTGCTGTCTATGACACTGGGGCTCAGGAATGCCAAATACGTGAAGGTCAACCTTGCCATTTGAAACCGGATCCATCAAATCCTCGACCAAAGTGTTTATCAGGACTAAATTGCATGGTCAACGCCAGCCTATCAGCATCCGGTATGGGCAAATGCACCACAGCAGCCAATCCCGGTACTTCCAGCAATAAAACTAATACAAACAGCACGGAAGATCATCATCATCACCATCATCACCATCACGACAACGGCACCAGTGAATCTACAGCATCACATCAGATCACAGACGACGCATCCATAGGAATGGTGGAAATCGTCGTAATTGTAGTAGTTGCATTTTTCATTGTAAGCATGGCGGCGATTGGGATATTTTTTCTGATTCATCATATCAGGAATAAAAATGATCATCGTAGGGCTCACTCTGAGACTGGAGGAGGATCAGTAGTAGTGGGTCAGCGGCAATCTCCGCCTAAGCCAGGAGTAAACGAGTCTGGTTCGGAAATAGTTTTGAATAGGAGAGTCACGTCTTTGTATATGTAAACTTATGGGTTGACGTTGAAGTGAATGAAAATGTAAAAAAAAAATTATGAAAATACATACATGTAGTCACTACTGACTGACTGATAGTTATTTTGTTGGATTTAATTAAGCAAAAATTCAGATATGGGACTTTAATACTACAAAAATAATGTGAAGCGTTGATTTCCTACAAAACACAGCCTGTACAGTAACACAATGAATTGATAAAATATATACATTCATCATTATCATCTACTCACATTTCGATTCACGTTTGCAATAAAAATGCTGCAGTCCAAATTAAATGAAACCAAAAATTTGTTAAAAGTGCTTTTCTCGACACGAATCATCAGTTTGTTTTCAGATTCTTCTTTCTATTCTAATTCAAAGTTCAAATAACTTCTAATAATATGTTCTTAGTAGCTATGGTACATATCCCACATCACAGGTCGTCAAGGTTTACACCAATACAAACAAACATACAAAATCAGTGTGGAAATGGCGATGACGACGCGCCGAACCGCGACGCCGCGAGCTTTGCCACACACACAACAGCGTAGCATAGCAAAATACGTACGACTTCCAATTCCACAAAACATTACAGGCTAACCCCAATCCAACATGTTCAAGTTCAACATCGGAGCCATTTTCGTACTCGCATTTTTGGTATCATTTGCCACATCTTTGAAATCAGAGGGCGAAAAATGCACTGCAAAAGATGGGTGTTTACCACCCATGGTATGTATGAGCAGCAGCATGACTTGTGTCTGTCCGAATACTCTTGTAAGTAAATTAATGTATAACCTTTTTTTAACATGTATGATGTCTAATTATCTACTTGTGTTCTTAACATTAATAGCAGAGTTATGACCCGGATACCAAAACTTGCCGAAGTAATCTCAATCAGCCGTGCAAATTGTCTGCAAATCCACCGGACTGCAAGGCAGGATTTATTTGTATTGGCAATCCCACCCCTGGGGCTGGAATGGGTGTAAGTACAACAAAATAGAATTTGAATTTCAAAATTTCCAAAAACGTTCAACTTTTGATTTCAGAAATGTCTTGTACCTGATGGAGGCGGCTGCTCAAAGAATGAGGAATGCATCCCCAACTCGATATGTAAAGCCAAAGCGTGTGCTTGTGATGATTCCAAAGTGAGTTGATATGAGTAATGCATATAATATTAGCTAACATTCAGTTAAATGTGATTTATTATAATTCCTAGGGTATGGTTTATGAGGCTGGAGCTAAGGAATGTCGAGTTGGTCAAGGTCAACCTTGCAATCCTCAATCAAGTAAGTGCTCAAACGGACTTAGTTGCATTACAGTCGCCGGCAAACCCAAACCAGAATGTGGCACTCCTGCTCCAGTCACTAAAGTTGAAACCAGTACATCAAAGAACCCTTCTCCAACCGCATCCACCACCCATGGCCATGGAACTAAACATAAAGATGGACACGGACACGATCTAGAGGATACGAGTGCTGGTGGAAGAATGTTCTTCTTCATCTTCTTAGGAATTATAAGTGGCTTCATTCTCATTGCAATCATTGCATTCTGCATCAGAAAACATGTCAAAAGACGTCGTGAACGAAGAGCAATACTTCATCAGCACCATGGAGGACATGCTGAAGCACCGGTAGTACATGAAGGTCACGAAGAACATCACGATCATCACACTGACCCAGCACCACCACCGTCCGAGGCTGACTCTGAGTCTGTGTCCAAGTCAAAATCAAAGCCGAAGTCTCTGCATCCCCCACCAGCACCACCGTCGGAAGCTGAATCGGAGCCGAAGTCAAAGCCAAAGTCGAAGTCTGCGCCACATCAATAATCCCCGAAATAGGGAGAATCACAATATATATTTGTCCGTATATAGTATATGTAACTATGCCTGCGACTGCGCTGCGTGGAGATCGAAATACAATTTTTATACCAATATGAAATGCTTATATTGACTATAATTTACTATTAGTGGCATTAGCAAAGACTAAAGATACAAAGATATAGCTTTGAAGACACTAGATATAAATATTAACATACCCACTGGTGCGGTTTAGTTAAGAGATCTACGGTTTTTGGTTGATTCAAATCAAGTTGAATGTTATCAAGTACATCGTTATGTATGAAGCTATTTGCTTTAAATTGATTGTTACATAGAAAGCTGATAATAACTTAAAATCGCTATCAAGTTGTCTGGTATCAAGTTGACTGTTACCAAGTTGATTGTTATATACGAAGTTGATTGTTAAAATTCAAGTGGATAACAATTTATAATTGCTATCAACTTGACTGTTACCAAGTTCAAAAGGTTTGAATCAAGTTGGTAACAACTTATGACTGCCATTATCAAGTTGATTGTTATATCGCAAGTTGACTAGCTATGAGGTTGATTGCAAATCTAGAACATATATCACTTGCAGTGTATTTACCATTGATGAAGCCAATTTTGCAAGGTATAGGAATAACCTACAACCTTCAATATCAGTTGCACTTTGGAAAATCCTACAGATATACTCTACTAAGGTTAAAAGGTCAATAAACTCTATATTTGAAAGTGATCCCACCAAAACTACAGATCTGTCTTTGTCTTACACATTCATGTAGTCAAGGGTAACCTTGACATGACCCTTACCTGACATACACAAAAACTCAACCACCAACTACACGCCCGCCCGAGGCGCCGACGACACAACCACAAATCCAAGTTCAAAAAATCTCGCACGGATTTCTAATTAATTTAAAGTTCAACTCCCACCCAAATATTACAATGTCCACAGTCAAAATTATCCTAACACTAGCACTATTCCACATCGCGGAAGCCTCAACCGATGGCTACCGACCACCCAGCAAAATCAAGTGCAGTCCACGAAAAAACTTGGAGTGGGACTACGAAGTTAAACAATGCCGGATCGGTGCGAATCAAGACTGTTCAGATCCAGACTACACGTGTATCACGGGGACGAAGTGCAGTGCCACCGATAAAAAATGTGAATGTGAAGGAGGAACCATTTACGATTCAAACAAGAAGACTTGTGGAGCCAAAAAACTTCGGGAATTTCAAATCTGTGACCCAAACAATAACGCGTGTGAAGTCGGCAGGATATGTAAAGTTCCCGAAGGAGGAGGACTTGCAAGGTGTGTCTGTGATGAACTCGAAGTGAGTTTAAAAAATAAAGTAATATAACTATCGACTCCTTTTAATAAAATGTTGATAATCTGTTCCAGAACATGTTCTACGACCCAAGATCTGGGGAATGTAGAATAGCCTATGGGCAGCCGTGCGGTAAGGCTTTGGGCTCCGACGCAGAAGCAAATCTCAAATTGTGCAAAACAGGACTAACGTGTGTGAATGTATGCGAATGTCGAGGGAAGGATCTAGAATACTATTGGAATATCAAGGAATGTCTGTTAAGGTATTTTTCACCAGGCTGCAAAGGGGATGTGGAGTGCCCACCTTTCTCCATTTGTGATCGTGGGATCTGCATCTGTGATGAATCTATGGTAAGTATTTCAAAATATTTCAAAAGATTTCAAATTAATGGTATACGTCGTATAGGAGGTGTAATTATTTGTAACTCTTGGTAGTGGGTGTTTAATTAATAATTATCTACTATTTTTTGATAGGGTACGGTCAAGGATTCAAATGGAGAATGTCGAAAACGCCACGGTCAACTTTGTCAACTGCCTGCTACGGCTGGAAACCAACATTATTCTAAGCTGGAGTGCAAATCTGATTTGGTATGCCGTGAAACTAGCTACACCACTCCGCGGAACATGGGTATATGTCAGTACAAAGGATCTCGAAGTTCTCGCAATCGAAATTCAAAATACAGAAACAGATACGATGGGAAATATAATGGCAACGAAGACAGCGGTTCAAGCTTTTCGCAGACAATCTTTTGGTTCATAATCATTGTTTTGATTATTGCGGCCATTGTAATTGGGATCGTGCTCATCATCCTTTGGTTCAGACGGCATCAGGCTGCAGAAGCTCAAATCGCAGCAGCTCCGCCGCCGGCGGCACCTGCGGCACCTGTGGAACCTGCGGCACCGGCGTAATCGACGACTGATGGACGAAAAATACAATTACGTGAAAATGAAAATTGGGGGAAAGACACGTGTCATTGTGCGACACGACCGACGGAGTGGATTTAAATCTAATAAAATGCAAAAGTCTACATTTTGAAATAGCCTCTGTGTGTGTTGTGTCATATCCTTCCTTCATTTGTTTCCAGTACAGAATTTAAAATTAAATGTATATGCAATGTAATGTAGCCCAAGTTTATGGTATAATTGCATATAGTGCTCTAGCAATATAATGTTAGATTTGGACACCAAGCCCGAGGTATTGTAGTTTTGACTTGCACTTTCTCAGAAGATTATGTTAAGTTTAGATTTTTTGAGGTAAATTTTGAATAATTCTAGAGCATTTTCAAAACGCAAGATTAGAATTAGTAACTGCTAAAATTGTCACTCATTATCCAATCGTTAGCAGCCAGTGACCGTTGCGCAGTCACCATAAACTTGACATTTACATTAATCCATAAACAAACAAAACATGCTCACCTGAGCCTTCCCGACCAGATACACTACCAAAGTCTACAAACCACACGTCGTCGTCGCACAAACTACCGAATTCCTTATAAACCCTTCTTCAATTCTTATATTATATATACCCATTAGTCAAATCCCACACCCGACACAATGCTCGCATTCAAAATTATGACCGCTCTCCTCCTCCTCGCATTAATCGTCCGTGGATCCATTCACCCACAGTCACAAAAATTATCAAGAAATCGTCGAGCCGGTCAATCCTGCACAGGAGACAAGGATTGCACTAAAATAAAGTTCACGGCCTGTGAGAACAACAAGACGTGCGAATGTGATGAATCCGCCGTAAGGAACTATAATTTAATAATAATTACGAGTTAATCTTCAAATTCCTAAGTACTAACTATTTTGGTATCCATTGCGTGTTTAATAGAACTTAAACTGTGTTACTTACAGGGGATAGCTATGGACCGTCAAACCAAGGAATGTCGAAGTGACGCGGATCAGGTGTGTCAATTGGCGGGCAGCGCCGAACTAGCGAGTCGACCCAAGTGCAAATCTGGATTTAAGTGCGAGGCAAGTCCGCGAGTGAGTGAAAAAACTGGAGTGTGTGTCTGTGAAGAGGGTACGTTACGTATTTAAAAGTCTTAATTAATAATAATTGTACCACTTTAAATGAGTTGACTATATCAATCAAATCAGGGAAACATTTAAATAAGGCTGGGACCGAATGTCACGTGAAGAGGTTGGAACCCTGCAAAACCAATGAAGAGTGTCCAGCGGCCCACTTCCAAAGTTGCAAAGGTGGGAAATGTGACTGTGATGAAGCCAAGGTGAGTTGAAAAACATTGTAATTAATTATACATACATTACATGTTATTTAGGAGTAATTGTAATTATATTTGGTTGATATCGTCTAATCCAGGGTACGACCTATGATGATATTGCCGGGGAATGCCGAACTGCTTCAGGAAAACCTTGTGATGCGGTGTTTGATGCTGAAAACATCTCAAAGAATAAATTTCCCAAGTGCCAAGTTGGATTTGAATGTAAGGAGACAGTATGCAAGGAGGAAGAAAAATCAACTGACGAGGAGGAGGGGGGTAACGAGGAGGATAATAATAGAACAGCCTCTACAAAGAAAAGTGGTTCATCAACAAATGCGGGAGTTATCATTGCATTGGTTGGATTTTTGGTGGGAGCCGTCGTAGCGGCGATTTGAATTGTGGTTACGCGGTTTTATAATTGAAATCACAACTATGTAAACTACATCGAAAATATTTATAATGAATGGGTCTTGGAAATTGGGAAAATAAATCTCTTGCTTTGATTTGAAGTCCAAAGTTTAGTATGAATCTTTGATTTTGTTAATGTTTGTTTGATATGTGTTGAGTAAAACATATTTAGCTGGCTTAAAATATTTAAGACAATTCCTGGAAATGCTATTTAAAACTATTCTATGATATTAAACCAGTATAATTTGAAGTTATCGCTATCTAAAGTTATCTGTAGCCAAATGGCTATATCATGTTAATTTTATCCAACCAGTTATAAAACCAAGTGAACAATGCAATAATTGACCACTTCAAGTCTCTGCCTGTCAAGTCTCAAGTGTTTCTGTTCCAGATAACACCTGTTAATTGCTCCATTAAATAATATCTGATAATATTTAGACCTATTATAGTGAAAACCGTCTCGCCCTCTAAGAACCTTGTACTTTCAAATCACAACTCGTACTGAAAGCCACACACACGCCCAGGACAGAATTCTCAATATGTCCAGCGCATTTAATTTGATACTAATTTTAATTGCATTCAGTACATTTATTTGTGCTTCCAATGCGGCATCTAACTCCAGTTTAATTATTTACAACAATCGGACCGTTGATTCCGCCACATTCAGCCTCACACTTTGGGAGGATCGCTCGGATTTGGAAGCGACTCGCAAATATTTCCCAGGCACATCCGACACCCCCACACTTTTTTGTGCCACCGGAATGTGAGTTATTTTAGTATTTAATTGACCATTCTTGTAGTTTGACATCTTAAAATGTCCATAGTGAACTCCTGACTGGGTCACCAATTAACGTGACCGTTGACCTCGAAGTGTGGTCATAGACCTCATAGAGAGTAGGGCAGCTAACATGAATTACAACATGCCCATGTTTTTAGAACAGTGAACTCAGCTTTTTCTTGTTAGGTCACTAGTTGACCTTGACCTTACCTTCGGCAATTGACCCTAAAACACTGATATTAACAAAGTGCGAAGGAACCATATGTCATGCCACATATGGCGTTCTTCTTCGCAAACTTAGCTAGAAGCATTAGACCTTTTTGTGGGGTCACCGGTTGGTTGACCTGACCGTTGGTCATTGACCTCGGAGCTTGACCTTCAGAAAATAGCATGGGGACAATGGCATGTAATATATTTGTTATTCTGAGAGCATCAAGCGTTCGACACTTTACTGGGTCACGAGTTGACCTGACCTAAGGTCATTGACCTCGGAACCTGAACATAGTTGAAGTTGTAAATCAACAGAGCAAAGCATACTTTTTCTAATATTTTTGTATATTCCGACTAGATGGATGGTGTTCTACGCCCGAGAAGGTTACGAATCAGGACCTGAAGGATTTGACATCTTGACCCACATGTGTAAATTTGAATTTGGACCGGATTCCTGGGTAGGCTCTGCTCGAGAAATCGGGGAAGTGAACGAACCTCGACTTAATTTGTACAATGGACTCCGATTCGGATTTAATCAGACGATCCTGTACACAGAGCAGCCGGTTGTAGGAGAACTATTTTCCTCATTCATTCTTGTTGGAAGAGTACCGATCCAATTGTATTTGTCTACAAATTTCACGGGTTTCTCGTATTGTTTCCCGGTGAGCTCAGAGCTGGCCTACAGTTTTCTGCCGAGTATCGGGGAAATCGGCCTCAGCCCTGGGGATGTCAAATCTATCAAATTTGGATGCAATTCACAAGCAGAAATGTTGGACATTGGACGGTTTAACCAAAAACCGGCTCAAATTCAAGAGTATCAATTAGAATATGAGGGTTAAATTGTAAATGTGCGTATTACTTAATAAAACTTTAAACTTTCCAGTTAAGCAATTCAAACTGTCACTCAAGAGCAAATTGCAATTCATTGATAAAGCGTGGGGAATACACGTCTGCGAACAAGTATTTAGGTTGTCAACACATTTCCAATATAGTGCAACGTACAGTGATAAGTTAAAAAAATTTCACTTGAGTTTTAGAGCCAAAGTCAGATTCTCAATAAAACACGGCTATTTGCGTTCGTACAAATTTGGGCTTTAACCGAGTTTGGAAATATATGAGTCAGTTTGCTAACCAAAATGCGATATTTACATATGGATTTGAACTGGAGATGAATTTGGAGCAAAACAAGTGATTTTCAATGATATTAAAGAAATTTATGTAAGAATTCCCTTCATTTAGCCCACATTTGACGCGAAATAAGCCTGTTTCCCGATAAAACCCCCCAATTAGCATAGTACTTTGAACTTTTAGCGCGACGCAAAAAAGCAAGACTTCCAAATCCTGACCTGTTCCAGGAGTCGAGTTTTCCGATGCCTTGATAACTCCTCAATCCGATCCACACATTCCCGCATGTCCTCCAGCTCCTCCTTCACATGATGAACTAGATTGATGTCACCCCGCATTGTGAGCATGTCTCGTTTCACGTCCGTTACCTTCGACCATATAATATGAACCAAATTTGAATTACACGCAATTTCACATACGCACGCGCATCCGATTCAAAACAACATAAACAAACAACACAAACCGAACAAAAAGAAAGTAGAATTTATTGACCAAATGATACAAAAAAATGTAAGAGAAAACGAACAATGAATACAAACGTAATTAATTAACTTTTAATTATGCAGCTGAGCAAAGCAAGTGACTGTCCCATTTTATTTGAATTTCCCGGACCCCAAGGATTACCTTCCGCTCCAATTTGCAGTAGTTGGCATTGACCCAAGGCGCGGCGCGTTGTTTCAATTTCACGCGTCCTCGTATGCAAATTAAGAACAATGTTCCATGCATCCAGAGGGCAGGGCAGAAATTGATTATGGCCCCTCGAGCCAATGGCAGCCAAGAATTGTAATGCAATGGGCCATTGTGACACGAGGGACACTATTGTATGGGGTGTCCCCATTGTACCGTTCCGGATTGATTATTCTCATTTTCCTCTGTGTGGGGGTTTTTGCTACTCCATTGAATCCCCAAACCCTTTGTCGTGCGAGGGAACTCATCAAAAATGCGCGGAATTAATGACTTTCGAATCCTGTTTCACCCTTTTTGTATTGAGGCGGGAAAGGAAAGGGATTCAAATACAGACACCGACAAGTCAATTTCCTTTCCTTCATGTATTTTTATACTCTGTCTTTCTAAATGATGTGTATGAGAAATGCCATGGTGTTCTGGCGATTAGAGAGAATTGACCTTTGACCTCTGAGCATATTTTCTGGAATTTGCTTTGTGGTTATCCTAACCTTGACAATTCCGTTATTTACCAAATTAGTAATGGGAAAGCGTCTTTGCACACCATAACCGTTGACCCTACAATCCTGACCTCTGACCTCAGATCAGTGACCTTTCTCAAAATCTGTTTATACATATATAATGGCCGGAACACCTGCTTTGGATTAGAATTTAAGCTACCCAGCTAATTAAAGGTCGTAACTCTATTCCTGACCTTTGACCTCATACATGGTCAATGACCTTTTCTGAATTACGTTGTAATTTGTTCCATTTTGAAGCACTATGCCTGTTGCCTTGTCCACTAATCTTTAACAACTGTAACCTTGAGTATGACCTTCAACCACACTAACCTTGCATAAGCGTGACCTTTGACCTTAACCTCTCAGGTCAAATTTTGATAGACGTTCCCCATGTTTTTCTACCAGCACTTCAAAATTTGACGACAGCGGCAAATGTGAATGGCTCGTTTCCACACCTGTTTCCGCATGTTATGTCAGGCCATGTTAACTTTCTCTTGCAACAGAGCAAGCGGAGGAAAGGAAGATAAAAGCGTGTCCTTTTCGCACCCGAGTGGAGGGCGGGGGGAGGACAATGAGACAACTAAAGATAAGTGCCGGACAATAATGACAGTCCCATCCCATTTCCTAAGGATGGCGACATCCTGGCAGGCGTGAAAAATGACGGTGAGGAAATGACAGAAAAGCAGGTGACAGTTTCAAACTTTCCCCGCCGTCGTCCCCCCGGCTTCAAATGATGGGGACGCGTCGGAATTACAGTCGACATTAATTTTTCTTCACCGGCAACGCAAACCCATTTCCCAGCCTTGGATCCTTCATTCCACTTTCTCCACTGACTTTCACTTTCGCTTATGGACGGAGAAAGCTGGGAATGCTACGTAGTTACGTACGTAGAATCAAGGCCACTTTTTCAATGCACTGATGTACTCAAGTTAACTCATGTGTGATTTAATTATGCCTAACGGATAGGAAAATACACCTATGCTAAAAACCCATGCTAATCCACAAATCACACAATACTGTGTATTTTACAGTGGAAGGTTATTGAACCCAACTTTAACCCATAAAACAGAAATTCTTTGCCTGACTACTATTTATTTCAAACTGTATATGTATTACATATAAGGGTTATTAGCATAAGCATGGTGAGAAGCGTGCACGCATCCAATACTCCAAAAATGCCCTAGAAAACAATACGCACGTACATACGTTACGTACGCATTTCGTAGAAGCTGAAGCCCAGAAATGCGAGCTAGCATAGCTGCTTCCCAGGGATTCGGATTTCCCGCAATGTGAAATTGCGAAACACGAGCATCAATAATAATATTATGAATACGACTCTCATATTTCTGCGTATGTACAACGTACGTCGTTCTCGCATTTTTTGTCGCTTTCACGCGTACAAACATAGCATAGCATAGCATAGCACAGCATAGGATTTCCCGTGCCGGTCGGTATCGCACCCAGTGCAAAAAAAAATCCACAGGATTTTCCCAATCCACGTCATCTCATGATAAAATTGCAGCTCCGATTTTTATTAAAAGCTCCCACCATGCTATTCCCATACTTTCTCTTCCCAAAAAACTTTCCCCAGATTTTCTTTTCCCTCATCCTTTTTCTACGGCCGCGCTCGGCGGAACTTTCCAATCCGCTCCACTTCCTTCCGTACAACGTACGAGCGCGGTTAATTAAATTAAGGACTTGGCCTGTTCAAGAAAAACATGGAGGAAAAGTTATCGCTCCGATCGCGTGGGTTTCCCTGTGCAAATTCCGCCTTTCATTTATAATTAAATACCTGTCCGCGCCAACCTCTTGCTTAAAAGGTGTGTACATTGCCGCCAAATTTTGAATACCACATGAAGAAAGCGCAAATTATTAGAAAAAATAAGGTTAAACGTCAATTTTGGCTCTGGCAGCCATAATTGATTCGTAATTAAGCGCCGACGAAATTACGCGCCGTTTTCCGCGCATGCAGGTTTTTAAATTGATTTTTGAGCGACGACAAACCGTTTAGCGCCGCTGACAGGAAAATGACACTAAAAGCACCTGCCACGCGACGCGGCCCGACGCGGGAAAATGACAATGGGGCAATTTGTATACAAATTGAAAGGGAAGGGCGTCAGGGCTGGCGGGAAATTTAAAAATGCGAAAGAATTGCATGTAGCTTTTGCTTTTGCCTTTCCAAAGTTTTCCTTTGAGGCAAAGCATTCGTGACTGACTCACAAGCAAAAAGGACGGAAGACATTACCCGGATTCGGGTAACCAGTGTCAAAAACCGAGTAGTACAGAGTACAGTATGCACACAGCCAGTGTCATTAAGGATTTTCACTTATACTCATCGCCTCATCGACGAGGGTTGTCAAAGCCTTGACAAAAATCCTGGTTAAGCTCAACCCCGAATGGAAATATTTACACTGTTTCTAATTAGGAGGGATGGGTATGGAATGTCACGTCAATTTGAAGTCACCCGCCTTTTTCATTGCAGGACTCGTAAATGAGTATTTACTCAGAGTCAACTTCCTTTTGATGTTTACTCGTTTTTTGCCGTTTCGGAGTTCAGACTTGAAACTTGATGCTACGCGCGGACTGTGTCATCAGCAAACAAAAGGGGTCATTTACCTTTGCAAAATTCAAAGGCTTTTCTACATTCTGGTATTTTCAAAAAACATTAACGATAAAAACCTTGCAAAATCAAAAAAAACCATAAAAATCAACGCGTTTTCCGAAAGAAACCATCGATTTGCATAAAAAATGCATCCGAAAATGGATAATACATCAAAATTAAAAAACCAATCATAAAACATTCTGAAATTCTTGTAAAATTTTTGTGACACGCGACGTCCAAAACCTAATCTTGACGCGATGAGCGGACGGTGGGAAAGCTCATTTTTCAACCCGGCGGGAAACTGGGGCAAAACGTCCCAAGGAAGGATCAGGAGAAGAAAAATCTTTCTCCCCTGACTCGCCCAAATCTGTCTACAAAGATTTCCATCATTGTCATTGTCTTCTTCGTTTAGGACGTGGCGTTTTACGTTTGGTACAAAGCGCCTGGTGCATCTGCATAGTACATAGTCTCTCCGCTAGGTGACGTAAGTTAACACTACGTACCGATACCATATGATGCACATGGAAGGTAATCCCCGCAAAAAAACAAAAGGGGCGTCACTTATCATGCAGCGCATACATACGTCTAACATTGTCAATTGTCTTTAAAAAAACTCACATCTCCTTGACAAGATTCGACGGATTTGGTCAATTCCTGTAGTTGTGTCCGAATTTCAGAGAGGGCCATTGCCGTGTCCAAGGATTTCTCTTCGTTGACTTGCATGTCGTCCAGTCGCCCACCCATGCTCATACTCATTACGGCCAATTGCTGCTGATACCTAGATAATACACGACACAAACAGAATGTCAAAGGTCAAAGGTCACTTGACAGGTTAAAATTATACATTCTTTCCATGAAACCACATGCATTATATGTAATTTGACACGTACGCATACCCTGAGCTGGGTACTGGAGATGGTGAGTCCCTTGGCCAAGACCTAAATTCAGAAATGCGGGAACATGACTTGTGGCGCGCCAAAATTCAAAATTTGTAATATTTATTATGTGTGACTTACCCGTACTCTATACAGCGACCACTATTTCCATCCAGCAACCAATGAGAACAGCAGCATGAGTGAAGGTAAAACACATTAGTTACAGAATCACATGAATTTGTCAAATTCAAAAAATGGCGCCAAAATCAAAAAAGCTTGAATAAAATTTACACCGACACTGACACTAAATGCAATATCTGAAATAATCCACTCCGATTTGTATGCAATAATGTGTCGCACGCAATGCATGCAAAATATTATGCACTAAAAAAGAAATATGTTAAAATACCCACTTTTATATGGGGGGAATTTCAAAATTCAAATATGTCCGCTAAGCCGGACAACGTAGTTCATTAAATTTGAAATGATGGGGTATGTGTGAGGGCGTATCGCGTATGGGGATATGGTTTACAAAATGAGTTATGGGCTATGGTGTTCACCGCTATTTCCCTGATTAAGTTCATGCTTATGTTCTTGGCGGACTAAATTTGATTTGTGGAACCTCGCAGGGATTACCCGGGGTCAACTCCACGGGAATTAGATCTTAGTCCCCAATATTGAGTTTGCATGTAAATTCACTCTTGACCTCCTACCGGCACGTCCTTTGGCAAGCAAAGCAGCCATGCAACCAAACCACGCTATATAGTCATGCATCTTAAAAGGTTATTGACCTTCAGCTTAACTTTACGTGCTCTCAGCTCATGCATTCTAAGGATTAATTGTCACGTATGCGTATGCATATCCTTTGAGACCATATACAGTGTATCTTGAATCCAAATATCATTATTACAATCAAAGTTGGGTCAGAGGTCAATGGTCTCAAAATAGTGATACTTTGGTTTAGGTCAAAGGTCAATGAACTCAAAATAAACAATAGAGAGTCCGGATGATGCTAATACACAACTGAAGTGGTATCACCGGTTAATGACCTAGAAATAGGGTCAAATGTCAATATTCTTAAAACCGTAGGTTTAAAGTATATAGGCATTAAATGTTAGGTCACAAGGTCAAGGATCATTTTTTGAAACCGTGGGTTTAAAGCATTAGTATAAAAAAAAATTGATTTTGATTGAATGGAATTCCCGCGTTTTAAATTTGAAAATTCTATGCCCGCGCTCCTGAACATTTTACGTCCACCACAAGTCATTGACCTCGATACATTAGCACATGAATACGTCCGTACATAGAGCTAGGGATAGTCGAAGCTTTAATGGCGTGCCGTGACCGCGGCCATTGAGAGAGAAGTGAAAGCACTTTAAAATTATCAGTACGAGTATTTCTCATGGTCCACTCGAAAAGTTGAACGGGTCTCAAAACCCGAGCTGTGCTGTGCTGTGTGCCTCTTGAAAGAGATATTCGTTCTTTAATGGGAAGTGTATGGCTTTGGAGTACTTGGCTGGACCCCTTGATAGATTCGCCAACTTTCACTTTTTTTTTCTCTCGGGCTTTTACTGACCTCCAATACGTCACTTTGAGTACATGACGTACAAACGTACAGGACTTCACTTACTACATGGGAGGACTGAAAAGTGAAAAGTGTATTTCCTGATTTGCATCTCAAATCATTCAAACAGCTTGGGTGGTCTATTTATTTTTGTTTAAATCCTAACAATTTGCAAAAATATGTATTTAAAAAAATTGGCGTTTAAAACAAATTTTTACTTCGTTTTTAACGGGATTTGGATTTGAAGCACAAAATGTGTACTTTTGAACTACAAAATATTTTGCTTTCTCCGGAAAAGTTTTCAAAAAAAAATTTCCGCCTGAGTTTTAGAATGTGCAGGTTTTATAATGTTTTTTTTTGTAAAAATAAGAAGTTTATCAAAATCATTTACAAAAACACAAACTGTGAAAAATTTGGCAAACTGATTCATCAATCATTAGATTTTTTTCTTGTTTTTATGGCTGAATTTTTCCCAAAATGAAATTTGAAACTACACCGTAGAATTTGTGTGAAAAGTTGAATATACGGGGAGCTTTTGCCAGACCATAATGTTTTACATATAATATATATATACAACCAACTCTTCAGGGAAAGGAGGAAACCATACATGAATTTACAGAACAAATCGAAAGGGGCAGACGGAAGTGGGATTGCAATTATTCTCGTGGTGGTCCAAACTCCCCAATTGCCGGGAGCGGGAATTCCTCCATCCATCCTTCGGACTTTACAAACCTGCTACGTACACTTTACGTACGGACGACCGTACATAAACTTTGCCAATGCAATGTTCGTGTTCCATTTCATCCTCTCCTCGCATGGAAATTCTATTCCCGAATCAATTTCAAAGGATTTTCTTTTCCTCGCCTACAGAAGTTTCCTCAATGGAACTTGAATAAAGTGGAACCTCAACTTCCCCGGCTGGCCCCTGGCTATTTCATTCACTCCAATATGGACAAGTCACGGAAAATTATTTCAAAGTTTTCTCAGTTTTTTTTTTCCTTCAAATTTCAACTTCTCAAATTTCTGAAATCCTTTCATACATTCTAGATAGCACAGCACAGCAAAGTCATCAAAAATTGGCAAATTTTAGTTTCTGCTCAATGCCCCAATGTTAAAACCCCATGCTAATTCACATATCACACGATATTGTGTATTTTGCATGGGAGAGGAATTGAACACAACTACAGCCAGTAAAATGCACGCCATCAAGGAACTTTGACAACAATAAATTGTTAGTCTTCTACCAGGTTGGTCTATACTTCATGGGGAGGGTTGAAATGAATGTTTGTTGTTGATTGAGGTCAAATTAACATTACGCTTATGGGGGTTTGACCTCAACCGAAAATTACATAGGGA
>JAAXYW010000816.1:0-28944 GCA_036851895.1 Orthonychiurus folsomi | reverse complement strand
AACCTCCAACATTTCCTTCATCACCCGCCTCATCTCCTCCACCTATTTTTAGCCCCACAGATAAAACAAAACGATTATTACACATTGCAACGCTCTCATTTACGTTTACGAGCACATGGGCAAGTAAATAGTATATGCCATGCCATGCCATTGCATTTCTATCCATGAGTTTTCTTTCCGACGACGCGACGCGTCATATTTTAACGTACGTGTGAAATTTTAAATTAAATTCTGTTGTTGCTGTAATTTTAATTGAGGAAATTAAAATGTATGGAAGGGAAAGGGGTTTATTGGTTTTTATGGTATAGGGGTAGTGGAAGACGGAAGGAATAAGATACACACATATATTACATGGAGCTCCCATGAAATCAACACTTTTCCATCCGTATTGTAAAACACGCAATAGTAATTGCGTCAAGTCTCAAGGAGAAGTTATTGCGGCCATGGAGAAAAATTAAATATGAAGGAGCTTCAACGCCGCTGTCACTCTGTTGTAAATATGGATAAACAAGAGGCCGAATTAAATAATAATTTAAATTTCGCGCTGTGTGGTGCTGTGCCTGTGCGAAGGTGGCATGGCAGGAATATGTGGCATGTGTCGTCCTTTAATTTACTATGCACATGAACATATTTTAGTTTATTTTCTTTATCTTATGTACCAAATTGAATTCAAATATTAAAAACAAACTGACTGTTGTGCAAAAAAAGTTAACAAGATCACGAGAATCCCCTACGCGGCGCCGACTCCTGAAATTTTTTGTACGTCAAACAATAGTCAGCATGCATGCAAAATAATACACGTGTAAAGTGTAAAAAATACACTTCGACCATTAACTTATGTAAGGGAAAAGAATTGCTGAGTGTGAGCACTTAAGCACACTGTTTTAATGACGGAACATAAGAATAAACACCTCATTTGCAAATCGTATTAACCAGACAGACCAATTTACTCCTGTCCGTTCACATTTAGCTTTGATGTATTCTAATTGCATGCTGGGAACATTTAGCAGTGGTGAAAACGAGCTGACGTTTATTTCACTCCGCTCCGCCTGACTTCGAATAGGGTTAGAAAATTATTATTAATTATTGACCATGAGAAAAATAATCATTAAGAAACAAAGACAAAATATAAGTACAATGCGCTTAAAGCTGTTTTTGTGTTGATCTATGTATTATAAATTATCCGGTTTAATCCACCTCTGCACTGCCGGCGGCCCATTCCAAAATACGTACGAAGTCCTAGCCATTTTAAATGTGCTGATAATTTATACGTATAGTTCTGAAAAAAAGTGACATGTTTTTGTTGGCTCGCGAGTGTAAGAAATTGAATTAAAATTTATAAACAGTTTATAGCTTAATTTGGATTATTGTATGTTAAACTATTGATTTGTGAATTGTTGGATCGAGTTAGTGTGAAAAGTCGGGAAAACTTTTGCAGAAATAATGCTCAAATGATGGTTTTTTTTCATGTTTAGATACATGGTCACTATTTTTAGCTTCATATTGTATGAAACATGAGAGAATTTGCAAAATCAGCGGTTTTAAAATTAAATTTTGCAATTTTGCTGTCCGCCACTACGACTACGACTACCACGTAAAAGGCATATGTATATACTGCTACTTTAGTCCAGGCTACTATCCCTTACACAGTAACATGGGTTAAACGTGTTCAAAGTTTGTAGTGGGCAAGATTGCCATTTGTCAGGAATAAGTTTTGGAAGAGGAGGAAGTGGTAGTCAAGTCAGGCAGGCATGTAATTTTTCAAAAGGTGGCCAAATTCGAGTTGCGCGCGGAGTCAGTTTTAAGTGATTTTGACTTCCCCTATCTGCGCGAAAGGCCCTTGGAAAAGTGCAATGTTTGAGAAATCGTGACAGAAAAGATAAATGGAGTTGAGAGTGGATGACAGCATGTTGACACTTATGGATGATCTTCCTCTTCTTCTTCCCTCCTTAGCACGGCGTGGCAAGGGATGTCAGTTCCACAAACTCATCTCGCATCTCTATTCAGCTCAAGGGACGACGAAACCTTGTTGGAATCCATTACACAGTTCGCTACATCCATAATTATTAACGGAACTTGTAATTGGGCAATTCTGGTTCATTCCATTCCATTATTTTGAATATCCCGCGCTAAAACAAGGATTGAGTTCCATATCCCATAAAAACAGGTGCAGACGCAGAATCCACCATTTACTCCTTAATTCATCTACTATACTTAAAAAACTGACTGCGACTAAACTACTAATTAAAAGCTGCCGGAATTCCGGGAAGATTACTCAGTATTTAGTCTGCGCCTGCGCATGACCACGAACGACGTTACTTGCAATCATGCACGCACGCACGCTCTGTTGTTGACGCCAAGTAACTTCCGTTCGTATCACAATTGCTAACACCACAACGACTCGCATTTATTTATTTCCATTCCCGTCATCAAAATTATAATTATAGAACCAAATATTTGTCTAATAACGAGATAGATGTACGTATGAGGGTCCCGGCCAGGCTACGGGGCTTTGCATGTCGATTTTAATGTGTTTAACCGGAAGTGGTTTTAAGTGGCACGGACTTTGCATGTGAAATAATTGAATGATTCTCGCAATTCCAATTCATCCTTCACGGCATACATACATAACAAGGGAGACATGCAATCCTAACCTAATCCGTCGTCCATTTAACATTACGTACGAAGGAATTTTGAATGTGAATACAATATGTTTTAATACCAACTCCACAACTTGTACACTACACTTAACATTACATTTACTGTATACATATTCGTTCGTATTCAAAAAGGCAGGCTACGGCACGGGAGTGAGTGAGTTTGGCAAACTAACTAACTAACTAGGATAATCACAATGTACGTGTCACGTATGATGCACGAAAGGTTCGAATACGAAACTCTTTTGTGGCGTCAAGCCATGCCATGCAATGCCGTGCTACCTTGAATTTGAATGAATTCTGTTTTGTTTCGTGTCGTGGCGTGAATCTTATGTGTATTTGATGTGGTGTAAATATATTATTATAAATACGAGAGGTAAAATATGAACATGGAATGACTTTCCTGCCCTGGCCTGCCCTGCCCCCGTCGAACACTTTGCGGAACATTGATGGCAACCAAGATTGGTAATTTTGAAGCTTCCCTTTTTCCCCTCCCAACAATGTGACGACGACAACAACATTATGTATAATACCTATGTATGTATGTAATGCAATGTTTTGCACACTAGTGAATGGTTATTAGGTTCTCATTTACACGTCAATGTAGGCAAGCATGCATATTCATGTGCCAACAACAGCAGCAGAGCAGGACGATATGTGAAATGGTATGGATTCAGATTTTGACGGACGTGTGTTGACGTCCGAACGAGAAATGGGTAATTAATTGGGAATTAATTAATGGAGATGTGAAATATTTGGAGGAAATATGCCAAATGTGAATAATTCAGGTTCCCATGCTGTTATTACTATGTACATACGGTGGATTAGTTTGAAATGAGAAAAATGCAATGACAGAAGGTGAATTAGTCCCAATTTTGAGTTGTAAATGCGCAAACCCAAGGATTTGGAATACGTTTCAAAACTTTTCCGGTTCAAGTTTTGAATAATTTATGAAAATCCTAACATTTTTAAAGATTTGTATTGTATTTCATAATTTTTCCATTTTAACAATGTAATGCCGGCAACAGGTAACGGTTACATACCTTGTCGTGCTGACTAGCCACCTTCAGAGACCTGCGTCAGATTTTACATTAACAATATTTTTTAATGAGCATGTGGAGAGTTTGGAAGCTGACAATACGACATAATATTATGTAGAGTGGAGGTTCTCCTTCCATTCATTGACAAACACATCAAAGGGCTGGCTGGTTGGTTATTAAGTTAACCACGCCGTGTCCACAGCCCATGATTACATGTGAAGTAGCAAAGGAGTTCATATTTCACATGTTGATCGGAATCAGAGAAGTCCTTTTTCTCTCGTCGTAAAATTCCCATGTTCATCATCACGCGATTATTAAGTTCATATCTGCTCATGTACTGTACAATATGTACGTACGCGTACGTACGTACAATTTCCTCGTCGTTGCGTTGCGTTGGCTGGGAAGACTTTGCCAATTGTGTTCGCGTGTGCATTTGACTAACTCATGACATCCTCATTTTCCCCGCCTTTTTTTGCATCCTTTGCTCATGGAAATGTTTGTCGTCTCTTTTAATAACTTTATGAAGGAAGGGAGCTGTGAACCGTGGGATACGTATGTACGTACGAAGCAAAATGCAATTAAAAGTTTGAGCTTCGGGAGTTAAATTAAGTTTTTTTGGATTTACATCAAGTTTGTTTTTGTGCCTGTGTATGTATGCGCGCGTATGCGCATGCGCGTGCCGTGAATTGCCCGCTTTGCTGTTAACGGCGCGGAGGATGGAAATTAAAAGAAAAAAAATATTATTGTCAAGGCTCATGATTAAGTCATTACATCTGCTGCCTTTTTGGCAGTGCATTTGCAAATTAAATTAAATGTGAGTGCCAACGATCTGGACGGGATTATGAGCAATTTAATACATTAGGATGTATGCGCATACGGTTTTATGTAGTGCAAGAATTACTTGTTGTTGGTTTTGAATGACCCCATGCATTACCACATATTTTGATGGATTTTGATGAGTTTTTAAAAAAAGGAAAATTTTAATTTTTTTCTCGTGTTTCGTGTATTTGAAAATCAAACTTTTCACACGGTGTGTTACCTGTGTTCACACAATGTACGGCCACGTCAACGTCTACAATACAAATCTACATGGGAGATACATGCACTTCGCGTACGTACTTACGTACATGTTCCACGCTCTAGACTTTGAGAATGACATGCACGCACAAAGTGGGCCAAATATGTCAGAAACATTGTTCTAAAGTGACACATTCATGTATCATAATTACAGGAAAGGATGACATACTTTATTTGGGAATGGGAAAAAAGAATTAGCTCCTCGTTATTTTGTAGTTCATACAAATGGAATATTAATAAAAATCTGTTTGCCTTAATTAGTTAACTAGCTACGTGCATCCTCAAATGGTGTGCAAACTACATAAATGTGTTTCACACGGTAGCTAGTAATTAGATGGAAAACCTATCCTGATCCGTCAACGTCAAACTTTGCATGCTCTGTAATTTAAATTATCACAATTAAATTTAAAATCACACGATGTAATCAAACACCTTGCACATTTCTTTTAAAAAATCATCAAATAATATTTAAACAAAAAAAGTTGGGAATTTTTTGAAAAAATTTGACGACGTCCTCCGACGTCGGCGCGACGTCGTCCGCGGCCGCGGCCGCGGCGTGGCCCTGGCGCCAATGATCAATCGTGAGAAAAGGTGCGGGAAATTGGAACCCTCCATCTTGTCATGGCCGGATTTGGTTTTTGGTTGCCTCCAAAATGACAACCCAGATAAACCCAACCCAACAATCCTTTTATCCCTTTAATTACACTTTGTTCCTAATGGAAAGAAGGGGTAGTATTTTGGCCCGCGAATGGCTTGAATTTTATTGCTCCCGCTTCGCCTAAGGTACACACAGCTTTCAAATACCTTGTGTCTCCGTGCGACCTTTATCAAGTCACATAATCTTCGACAGCCCGGCGCGGCGGTGCGGTGCGGTGATCTGTAATCTTAATTTTGTGAAATGCTCTCAAAAAAGAATGCGGACGACGACGCGACGAGGGGAAAGGAAAAGGCATCATAAAATCTCAATAGATACTCAAACTTAAGGATGAACCTACAAAACAAAAAGGTCAGACGTGTCACCGTGTCCTCATCCAAAAACCTGCGTACGTACGTACGTACGTAGCACAAGTTGTTACCCCCGCCATTTAATTTATTTTCCTTCGTGTAAATTTGTTATGTGGTTTTGTGTCTTCTCCGTCGCGTCCAGGTTTAGCTACCTGTTTTTAAGGATGTGTGGCATGGCATGGCGACATTCACTTCGTTCGTGGATTATCCTTCAAGATTGTGCTGTGTTTTTCCATGATCTTGAAGTGTAGATTGAATTTTACTTGAAAATTCTCAAATGAATTATCTTTCGGCCATCAAAAGTTGTTTTAAATGCATGCGCAGTGGTCACTAAATGCTAAAATCTGCGCCTGAGCCTGCGCCGAACCACTTACCATTGCGATTGCGCTGCAACTCAGCCAGTCAAAGAATTTTATCTCATTTGAGACACATTCCCCGACCGAATTTCTCTCAGCCAAAAAATAATGACCTCCAAGAATCCAAATACCCAAATCACCACTTAAATGTGATCGATGCTTCCTTACATGCAGTTTGTATTAGTTTTGTAAACAAGGATGTTTATCTTGGGTCATGGAGTGAGTGGGGGATAATAAAAACGGAGCTAGGTTTGTCGTTAAAGGTCGTTGTTTTCAAATCAATACGTACGTACATACGTACGGACCACCAGTGGATATCCCATTCCCATTACTCCCATCCATTATGTAAGACTTATGCCAAAGATACTAACTGTACAGGTCATTTTTGAGTCATTGCAATTAACAATTCACTTACCTTACCTGTCCTGTCCTGCTACTGTCCATGTACATTATACGCATTGTAGTACGTACGTACGACTGTCTCTTAAAATAATGAAGCACTTAAGCTAATCTCCCCTTTAGTGGGCCCCCGGGTCGCAAAGGAAGAGTGACCTGGATTTTAGTTGTGGTATTTTGTCCCATTGCCTAATGCCGTCTTGTCTTGTCAACCGTTGGAGTCAGTTCCCATGCATTTTTGCTTACCAGGTGGGCATTGCCGGACAATATCCATTCCATTGCGTGGGGCCGGGCCGGACGTGGGATTTGCGGGACAGGAATTCCATGGAATGTACAGGCATTAGGCCTTGACATTTTTCTTTTATGAATCAGAATTTGCGTTGTGTACTATTTGTAAAATTTTATGCTTTTTAAGTAACTAAAACTAAAAGAGCAATTAATTTTTTATTGAAAAAACGCATATTTCCCATAAATTCCAGATCCGAGCATGTGGGTGCTATGCTGGGTTGACTCACACGCACAGGATTAACATTTAATTCCATTTCCTATTAATATTACAATTAGCATATTTACCCCAACACACAGCGGAAGTAACACTCGGTTGGACACGCGTGGGAACACCGGAGTTGACCATCCATAATGCCGCACGTCAGCGCAGCGGAAGAAGGGATGAGCCCTTCACTGCATTGCATTGGCAGGGCCCTTCTTTACTTTACAATATATACGTACACATAATCCTATCCTCTCCGCTGCGCTGCACCCTAAATCCTAATTCAATGAATCCCATCCTCCGTTCCTTTTGATTTTAATCCTTCGCCAGGATCTTTTGATGGGCACACAGCATCTGCCACTGCCTGCCTGCGCCCGCGCCTGCGCGTCGGGACGACCCACCAAAAATTGACGAGATTTTTGTTTCTGGTTAGTGTCTGACAAAGCCAGTGGCTCCCTTATCACTATCACATGAACCCTTGACTCCGTCAATTTATTCCGAAGAGGACCCTTGGAAAATCACCCTTTACTCAAAACAAGTAATAAATTTAAGATGGAACTTGCCTTCCATCACCACCACTTGATTCCTTCCGTGCAGGCAGAGCATGCGCATGCGTGGTGACCTCGGGACTGACGACATAGCCCCCTTATCTCTTCACACGAAGAAATCAGGCGTCTTCGTCTTCGTAACTGGATGTCCTCCCTCAAATGCATGCAGTCCCTTGTTAAATTAATTCTGGACATGGACGAGCACTTATCGTTACGTTACGAATGTGAACAACAGTCCTCCATGCCATTCGTTATGTTGTAGGGGGTTAATAAGGGACCCTTGCTTTGACATACCCTTTCGTAGTCGAGTCGTACATTACATGTATTAGATTCAATGGTTCATGATTTTTGGTGGCCAAGGAATCATTCAGTGATTTCCCCTCAATTTCAAATTATCCCCGCCAAATTGCTGCCGCGAATGGCTAAGGTATTTTATAACATGACTCCGGAATTCCACTAAATGTTCATACAGATTAATATTCCCTCAAATCAAACCCCCCGCCATTGTCCAGCGACATGTTACAACATTTTCCAAATTCCAAACTGGCACTCACTGCGCCGGCGCAGCAAGGCGCTAAACAAATATTTCGAATAAATCCATTATCCCGCAATGGGTTGGATCCCTCCCATCGTGCCGTGCCCATGCGTACTCGCCTTCGTCTGCGCATGCGCATGCGCTGTCATCCCGTCCTATTTTTCCCTTAAAAAAATAATGGTATCACATTCCAAAATATCCCCGCAGTCGCAGTACCCGCAATGATCTTAATAAGAACAGACACGCACACACATAAACACCCAGTGCTGCGACTGCGCAGACGCAGACGCAGAGCGCATTCATTTAAATTTTGATTTAAGGCACAGCACGGCCAAGCCACGCACGGTTTAATCCAGGAGCTCAAGGCGTATGTATTTATTCTTGCCTCGTATGTGTTGAATGAATGGGAATAAAAAAAACTTCATAAAAAAAGGACGAAGAAGACATTAGTCATTTTCTTTAAGTAAGGGGGATGACTTAATAGAAAGGGGGGCATTAGTCGTAAATGGCTGGCCGAGATAGGCCTTGCTTGCAGTTATGATCTACCGTCGTGCTAAACTCCGTTGCATTGCACTGGATTTCCCTTGAGCACAAAGGGCCATGATTAATATGTTTGGGAAGCCAGTCATGACAATTGAACAATGGATGAGAGAGACATTTCTTCTCGGGGGCATCGCACACCTTGTTGTCGGGACGAAGACCACCCTGGCCAAAAACCAACAATGAACCTAAGCTAAAGCTATACGTACACGTACGGTAAAGCTTTCCAAACCTGCGCATGCGCAGCAATTGAAATCCGCGAGGTAGCAGCTAGAAAACATTTCACTCATTTTTGGTCCTCGTTTTATGTACTGTGAGTACAGCATATAACAAAACTAAGTAAGGATAATTCGACACACCGTTTAAGGCAGGCATTAAGTGCATTAAGGCATTTAAGGGAATTTTAGGCACCTTGGCTCAATACGTATGTATGTATGTAAGGTATGCTATGTATTATTACAACAATGGGATCAACAAAATAAAGGGACGGCCGGAACGAACCTAAAGGGAAAACAGTGCTAAACAAACAAAAACAAAAATTTGACTGGGTTCGGTCGTACCAAAATGGTAGGTTGGTTAAGTGATGGGGTGGGGCCTTCAAAGGATCAATGCTTACGTATGTGCGTAAGGGTTCCGTGGTCGTGCGACGGATTCCTCATTCAGTTGGAATGAATGAATTATTTGGAAGGAAATTTGAACCGTATAAGTGCATTAACCTTGGGTGACCGACCGCGGTTCCTTTACAGTACAGTGTCCCTTAAAATTATGAGGCCGGGCCGGGTACTTGGTATGACGAGAAAAATATCATAGGCTAAACTACGCTTCATTGGCATCACGAATTATGGCCCTTTTGTATAATACAGAGTGTAATGGCAAATGGCAATATTAATATAAGCCAGGTATTATTTAAATTTGATGGCAGTTTTGCATTTGGACGAGATGGGACGGACGGGACGACAAAATAATAGCTAAAATGTGGATTTGGTGGTCATTTGAATGTCCTATTTTGCATTTTGCACAAAGTGCACAGAAAAAGAGGACGGCAATTATAAGGACTCAAACAATGGTGTAAATGACTGTTGTGGGATGTCCTGAGGTTGTTTTGTTGAAAGGATTGTTGGTGGTGTCGTTGTTAAATTGAATTGGTGGTTTATAGCCATACCATAGCACAGCAGCGCAGAGATAAAGGAGTCAGACCGTTTCGTTCGTCCACTGCGCAGGCGCACCGACTCGATCCATTGTGTGCATCCAATCCTGAATTAATTAATTTAAAAACCGGTTTTCTCAGGAAATGTAAATAGACATGCCGAACACATTAAAAATTTTCACATTTCCTCTTATTATTAGAAGTGACAATGCAATGGTCAGTCCACTACCATACCACAACCACATCGTACAATAATGCATTTAACTTATTTTGCATTGTTTTGTAATGTACTCGTACCTTACGTAAATTACAAACGGCCGGTTTCATCTCCGGTCAAACCGGCCCCGTACATTATTACATTACATTGTTTACTCAATTGAATCTTTAATATGAAAAAAAAAATATCCATTTTCCAATCCCCCTTTGCATGCAAAACACCGCACCGCCGCCGATTCGGGAATAATAATAATGTTAAAATAATAATAGTACAAACAATGAGCATATGTTCAATTCTTGACGCTCCTGCGCCTTCAACGGTACGGCGCATGTGTGCACATACTGTGCTGGCCGGCCCAAAGTCGTCAGTCCGGTTTCTCACCAGCTTCCCGCCCCCCAATTTCAATCCTCCAAATCCGCCAGTGCAGGAGAAGTGCGAAAATATGACGAGCCCTTCTTATTTCTCATATTAATATAATTTACAAGGGTTTAATGGGCGAGGCGTGACGGGACGTCAAATTACATGCAAATCCCTTCGGCTGCGATGCAATGGAAAATGAGTTATTGGAATGTGCCCTGGCCTGCCATTCCATTGCCGCGCCGCGATAGTCCAGATGTTTCAATTTGTTGACGTTTGCAACATTTTGCGCATGCGTAGAACCACATATGTACAAAATGTACGGATGTGAGTTTCGAAAAAGTGAAAAAAATCCAACACCCATGCTTTAAAATGATTTTCAATCCTTCTTTTATTTATTTTCCTCCACATTGGTGAATTTTCATTTATTGCTGTACAGAAACAATGGGTAATGTAATACTGCTAAAGTAGAACTTAAAATCACATTGTATTGTATCGAGTGCTTTCGGTTTCATGTGTCTTAGCGGCGGGAAACCCTTGTACGTTACGTTACGTACGTACCCACAGGAGTGCATGCATTAATCAATAAAATAACATATTACGGTACGGTACGACTACTACGCATGTCCATGTCTCGGTCACCTGATCATTTTATTCGTCAAAATCCAAATTAATTAATTAATTAATATAATTCTAATCCCTGCTGCATGTAGTATAAATGATATGTAGTCGATTTTTATTATGTGTGTCATCCTCAACCGTCAACATTTCAAATTGTATTGATTTCCCCTCCTTCGTGTCAAATTTATGTATGTATGTATGTATAAACAACGTTTTCTCTTCTTCTGACCTTGACCTTTGTCATTTTGACAATGACAATTCATTTTTGCATGCCCCTCCCATATTTGACGTAACGTACGTTTTACCGTTAATTAATTATCCTAAATTTTTAAACTAAAGTCACTAAAATTTCCTTAGCGGGGACCCCGCGGCGGATTTAATTAATCTTACGGATTGTCTGGATGGTAAACGGCGGGATGATGGGCGGGTAAAGGGTACAGTCCACGGTACAAGGACTCGGAATGTGAGGAGCGGCTGAGTGGACTAAAGGCTGAGCCGGGGAGGGAGTGGTGGTGGTGGTGGTAGCGGTGGTGATGGGTGGGGACGGGGCGGTGGCTTCCGAGGGAAGGGTGGTGGGCAGAGGAGTGGTTCGAACCACTTCCACCACCACCCCCACCCCCATTATTTGCTGAGGAGTGATGACTGGAGTCACTGGCGGCTCCACCCCCTGTCCCACTTCCCGCCAAATCCGCCAGGGACCAAATTCGTGGCTTTTGATTTGTGAGTGGCGTCATTCCTTCTTTGCTGTCATCGGAGCAGCTGGAACCCGTGGGGGATGATTTCCCAGGGGCGTGACTTCCACTACTTCCCAGTCTTTCGTCATCTGAAAGAAAATAAATGATTTTTTTAAATAAAATTTGATCAAAACTATTGCGCATGCGTTGCGTTGAAATGTTCTTGGTATTTAATTGCATGTGCTAGAAATAAGTTAAGTTTCATGGTTTGCGCATGCGCATGCTCAAATTAAATTAAATTCAAGAAATTAATCGAGTTAACTGAAATTAAAAAGTTAAAAAAATGAAAATAACCTAAACTCATGATACCAATAAACCAAGAATTGGAACAAGATATTAAACTTACATAATTTAGTAATACGCAGCCAATTCTGATAATTAACTAGTCGTATTTGCCAAATATTTACTAATGTACTTCTGGAGGTAAACTCTGACTATATTTTTGAAAGAAATCCCCCCGGGGTAAATATTCGGAGCAAAAGAGGAGGATTAATGCCCAGGAATGAGAGCGCTAACTCACCATGTCCATCAGGTTGTTTTTTCTCTTGTTCGGAATCGGAAATGTCGACGTCGTCGTCATCATCAGGACGATTCCTTGGCTCCCATGTCATTTTATTTTCCTTCTTGAGCCGCCGCCTAGCATTGGCGAACCAAGTCGACACTTGAGTAAGTGTCATTTTTGTGATAATGGCCAACATGATTTTCTCTCCTTTGGTCGGATATGGATTCTTCTTGTGCTCTGCCAACCACGCTTTCAATGTACTCGTCGTCTCACGCGTCGCATTCTTCCTTCGACTCCCATTCACGTCCACTGCGTATCTGTGGGGAAAAAAAGCATCAAAGTCATAAAAAATTACATCCTCAATGGAAACCGAACGGAAACCGATTCCCCCATTCAAAGGAGAGTCGCTCATCTAATAGGCGGGAAGGGGCCATTTTCAAATCCATTAATTCCCGGACTCGATCCCAGGTTATCTAAATCGGGTCATTTTAGAAGGGACCGGGATTTTAAATTTCCCGCCCAATCCAATGCTGTTTTCATACCAACTCCGAATTTTTCTTACGTATGTTGTTTTTATGTGGGCATTTTACATTTTTGCAGAAATTCCACACGGAAAAAATAAACGTTTTTTTCAAACATTAATATCAAATTTTAGTTTTTCTTGATTTCCGTGAAGAAAATTTCAAACAAAATTTGAATTCTCAATTTATATGTTTCTCGCATGCTGTAAAATTGGATGTGTCAGATTCAGCGGGAAGTTTGAAATTCCCTGTTCCTTATACATATTCACACATGTACATATCCAGGCCCTGTTAAAAGCCCTGTCCATCCATTTCCCGGACAAGGGAACATTACTCAAGTTGAAATGACATTTACTCCACTCGACGAGGGGATGGGTGGCCAGTGACTCGTGTCACTCGGTTTCCCACTGCCAACAATAAACTGTCCCCTCCCTTTTAATGCACTTAGTCCATTACCGACAACTCCCGGATTTTTATCCCATTCCCTCTCTATTATCCATGACCTCCGCCCGCGCCCGCTATGTAATGCATTTCTCACCCCGGCCGGAATAAAATCATATATCCTGCTTCTCCCTTCCTACAAGCAACGTTCGTTATTTCATACTCATAGCAAATTTGGTGGAATTCCACCCATTATTTCTCCTGAATCCGAATAAATTTAATTTATTGCACTGCCCAGCGCAGCGCCCAGGAAATCTGGGGAGATCATCAATCCGGCCAGTGCCAGTTGAGTCCTTGGAAATGTCCAGCTGGGGGTCGCCCTGGGTTTTTGTGGTCTAAGCCGGTCATTTATTACGTTTACCCGAAATGCCTGACGGGCCACACGGATTTCGGATTATTATTACGACGTACCATACGTACGTACGCCTCCTTAATGTATTATGTAATTTCAATGGGATCCATTCCAGCTGACTCATATGTGTACAGAATGATACGGATTTTCAAAAATTCCCGCCTTCCCGTTCACGTCAAAATTTGTATTGTTCTGCTATAAGCTGCACGTATGTACATAACAGGATGACGTAATTCAATAAAAATCCAAATAAAAAATTGTCAACTAAAAAAGGTAGTACTGTACACGCACGTACACGTACACGTACCGTGGTGGCCCAGGAATTTGATGTTGTTAAGCGAGAAATTGAAATTAGGTTGTGAATTTCTGAAAAGGGGACATGAAATTGCAGCGAGCATACGACGGCATATGTACTACATATATCCGTACGTGCCTTGTCGCTGAGTTAGCGTTAGGGCCTATAAAAAGTGAATAAAAAAATTCTACCCTTCGCCATGTCCTCATAATATGACATAAAAAGGTTGAGGGCGCCTCGGTTGCTATAAAATGCCGTTTTTGCTTTACATTACATTACATGGCTCGGAGAACATGTTTCACGTACGTACACGTCTAGATGTACGTAGTGAGTTGAAATAAGGGATGGTTTCGTTAATCGACTACTACAGCCTAGCCTAGCACAGCACAGGCCCTGTATTATAAATGACGGGTCGTCCTGAACTCGAAAAGTGTGAAATGGGGGGAACCCGGGGAGTTAATTTTGGTGGTGCGTGAAATTTTTTTACGACGCCGACGACGACGACCCGACACTTTTCCCCCTGACTTTCCTTCGTCTCGTCGAGGACTTTTTTCTTCCAAAGATTAAGAAAAGGGGAAAGAAAGTCGGCGGGCGCGTCGCGTTCGCGTCTCAGGAAATCGATCCCAGCCGCAGCCGCGAAGGGAAAAAAAAAGAGGAAAATCCTTCAGTGGAGAAAATCTGCCGATTTAAAATCCCATTTTTCTCCCCTTCATATAAATGGGGACATTAGGGAAATTTATCGATTCCCCCCATCCATATACTAATCACTTCAAGTTTTCCCACCGAACCGAAGGGGGGGGGGGGGGGGACTCCAGTGCAGGCAGTGCAGTGCATTAATACTTTACACTTCCTCAAAGGCACGGCACAGCTTGTGTCATTCCATTAAATTCAAAACCCTTGGCCTAGCATAGGAAAAGAATGAATGGGGGGTAGGTACTTCGGGAAGGATGAAATTGCTATTAAATGGCTTCAAATTGCAATGTGGGGTGCAAATCATGATGGGGGGAAAAGGAACCAACTCATCTTTCATCAAAATGTGCAAATAAACCAAATCTTTTTTGAAGGGGATTTTTTTTGTCGTCGTATGCAAAAAATTGGATGAAGGTAGTAAAATATGAGCGTTTATTCCCATTAAATCAACATTATGGAGGGAACACTATGACCCGTTATGACTTATATATTTTCTGGCGGGGGATTCAAATTTTTTGATAAAATTTAAGTTCAAATTACACCGTTGAACACTGCACTGCAAGGTTTATGAATATTACCTATGCAATCTTACATGGGTGAAAGGTACAAATTCCCATATGAAAAATGTGGATTGGTAAACAGGAAATCTCAGGTCACGTCCACGTCCCGTCCCGTCCCGTTCGTAAATGGCGCGGACATATGAATGAATGTATGTACGTCTTTTAAAACTGATAGTGATAGACAGTGTCTAAATGCAAATCCTATTGCCGTAGTGGTGGCTGTAAATGTCTTGACCGTGCGTACAAATAGCGGTGCAGAAAAATGATTTATGCCACATCCACCACTACCACAGCAGCCAGCCACATTCCGTTCCGTTCCGTACTACAGTCAAGCCAAAAAGGCACAAAAAATTATGTACAAGAAAATGTACATACATACATGCCCTTATTAATATTCAAAGTGGACCTTGTCTATGTGTGTGTAGCTTAATTTGATGGCTGTCAAGTATTTCGTCTTGTCTCGTCTTGACGGAAAAGGTCTTTTAGCACATCTACAATCTACAGCTAGATTTCAATGTAGAATGTACAGTACAACTTTACTGTAGAAAAAAACATGTCATCACACCACCACCTTCCAACATAACACCCCGGCCATGCCACGCCATCCCATTCCCTGCCTCCAAATCAGTGTTAAACATGGAGACTCACTAATGCGAAGACATAATTAATAGGGGGGAATCTACTGCTACTACACCTTCGAGGTCAGGACACGTTATGTTCAAAATTGGCACAGCCAGCAAAGGAATGTGGCGCTAAGTGTGCCCCCCCCAATAAATGTATGTTGTTGAACAGGAATGCGAAATTACTCGGCCGTGGGTACCCAGAATTCACACATGTGTTTTTTCTTGCTCATTGTCACGCATTTGGAATGACAAAAACATTTGTTCAATCGTGTGTATTTGGGATTGTCCTTCGAGTGACATTACATTTCATCTCGCCGTATTGTACTTAATTAGGAATTGGGCATGCAAGGAAGCGAACAGGAGTGAAATAAAATAGGACGTCCATTGTTAATTGAAGGTTATCTTAAGATGTAAACTTAGTCGTTCGTTTTTTTTTTGCAGGAGTCGCGCCAGCCTCCAAAATCATGAGGATTGATTTCCCTCCTTAAAAACCGTTCCCGAACGCCATGTTTTCGACGCTTCCATTAATTTTCATTTGTAAGTCCTGGTAGTTTTCCTTGGGTTAATGGCCCCCCTGTTTTACACAACCCAGCAATCCCCCCTTTGGCTATAAATACATATACTCAGATTTATGATTTGATATACGATCCAAGCACATAGATTTTATTTTCCGTGTGTCAACTCTAACTCCCTTCTTGCTGCATTTCATTTTACACTTACTCGCCTACATGCCCTGTGCACTTAAGGCTAGTACGTATGTCTAGAAAAAAAGCAAGACTGGTTTCTGAACTGATCGAAACAACAACTTCGGAAGCTTACTTGGCCACGTCGCCGTCGCCGTCGTGTTTTGGCAAAGGAAACCCAAATCCTTTCAACCCGCGTGGCGCGAACTTACGAACGAAACGAAACAAACAAATATCTTTTTTTTTCTCCCAAACTCGAACAAATGGTTTACCTTGTTTATTTTTAGGTAGGATTCGCCAAGAGGGAGGTGTATCAATTTATAGCGATGGGATTGGATTGGATTTGGTTTTGGAAGTCCTTTGCAAAAACAGGATCCAACTATTTAAATAGGGTTGTAAGTATGTATGTCGTCACCATGCAGGAAAATCTGTGGTAGCTTTTCCAATAAATTAAGTCTATTTCCAAACCCCATGTTGTACTAAACCACATAAAATTTAAGGTAATTGCTATCGTAATACAAAAAAATATCTTCATTCCCAAAGTACAAGTTGAGATTCTTTTAAAACTTTTAAAAAAATGTTAAAAACCTACTTTTTAATGGGATTCCTTCCTAATTGGATTGCCACTAAAACATTACATTACGTTTATAAGGGTAGTTTCCTACATTTTACGGATTAGTATAGTTACACTATGTATATACAGATACGTACAGAAATTCCGTCCTCGCCAAAACACATACCCCATGCAAAGAAATCCATTATCACCGTCCCGGTTTAAGTGGTTCAAAATTAATTAACTATGTACGTGTGTTTGTTTGTGTTGGTTCCCTTCCTCATTTGGAGGAATGATTAGTGGAATCCTTTGCTTTCCTCATCCTTTGGCCCTCGTAAACCATTGGTTAGATTAATTCTTGTCAAACAGATTGTCACAATATGTACAACAACCCGCATAACTCTACTGCTTCAACCCCGGGCTAATGCTACGTACGTATGTTATGTTGTACACTGTACATTTACATTACAGTGTACGAGTTGGTTCGTACAAATCCAAAGCAAGGAAAACGTTACAGTACAAAGTGTCGTCGGTCGTAAAGTGACAAGTCCCCGTAATTTCATCTTCCAACACTCCCGAACTCCCATTCCGCGGTTTTTCTGGCCAACACCAGACATTATTTGGCACAACAAATTCTCCCTCCCTCTGCTATTTTAAGGCTCACATTCCCCCAGCCCAGCGTGAGAGGAAATAAATCACTCACAGGCGGGAATTCCTGAATCTCAACCAAAACTCATTTACCTCGCCTGCGGTTGAAGCCTTAATCTTAAGTTAACTAATAAATACAACGTAGCTTAGCTCCTTCATACATCTAAACTTAAGGGGTGCTAAAACCAACACATTAACAATACATGCATAGGGCAAGGGCACATTTGGTCCATCTAAAATCACAGCGTAACGCGAAACCCGTGGAAATTGTATATCGTCGGATCTGACCATTCAACCGGGTGCCACCACGGAGGGGGATGATGATTAGCTGGAAGGATTCCCCCTTCTGACCACAACAACCGAGGTTAGGGGATCATTCATCATAATTAAAGTCGTAGAAGGGTTGGGAAGGTCGGGTGGCGGGAATAAATTAGGTTTCTACCCTACAAAATCTTTTAGGGTTGGAAGTTCTAATGGATCTTAATAGAAAAGCACTGAGATTTTGAATAAAGGCGGACTAAAAGTCTGGTCATTTTGTATCACGCACGGGAATTATCACTTATGACTCTTTTTGTCTAATAAAAAGACGTCTGAATTTCAGATAATACTTTTATAAAATACATGCGCGAAGAATTCGCATGCGTTTGCGCGCGCAATGAAATTGGTGTATTTGATTACACGGAGATGGAATTGATGCATTTTGTGGAGCCAATTCCCTTCCGTCGTAAAACCACCCATCAAAATACTTTCAGAGTCATAAAAATACAAGAGTTTAGTGGAGTTGACCGACGGTCGAATAATAGGGGGGCTAATAAATACCCGCTTTGTGTCCGAAGACCACGGTCAACCCCATCTGACATGGAGTTGACATTGAAGAAGAATGTAATGGATTTCTAAGTGAATCTCCGGCCCATACTTTCCTTTCCTTTTGTTACGTATATGTACAACATATAGGATACAGCAAATGCGGACACAGTTCATCTCAGCCGGGCCAGTTTTACAAAGTAATCGATCAAAAAAAGAACATTTTTTTTTCTTACCCGTTGAAAGGATAGGCAGCAGCAGCAGCGGCAGCGGCGGCTGCAAATCCCGGGTCATATGGATGGTAAACGGACGGGTAACCCCAACTGCTCGGACCCAAACCCCCCTCCTTTCCATCCGATAATCCTCCACCCTGGAAAGGGAAACACAAAAGAAGTCATTGTCAATTCAGATTTTTTCACAAGTTAATTTTATAATTCAAAAATTAGAAATTAAAATTAATCTTAGCGCTTAAATCCTTGAATTTTGAATTTCCCGCGCAAAATAATCCATTTTAAGCTTCCGTACTCCGTACGTGAATTTTATTAATAAATCCAAATGTGATTTCCCCCTTACTAATACACAGCATTCATACCAAACAAATCGATAGGTGGATTCATAATTTAAGGTCTAGTAAATTGGGAAATACCCGGATTCGGAGGTTTCGTTTGGGGAAACTAAATTCAAAAGTGGGAGGTCAGCCGCGGCCAAAGGCACATTTCCCAGTTTTGAAGACTAAACAAATACAAATGCAGTGTACACGTACAATACGTAATGTTATGTACGTGGATTTTGGACGGATGAATAATACAAGGAAACCTTTGAGCAGTTTCAACTTTGTAAACCACGACCGACTACATACTTCGATTGACTTCTATGCAAATATGATTTAATCCGTCAAAGTGGTTTTACGCATGTTTGGGAGGAAATCCATACATAATTCCCCAGTTTCAATTATTCAAGGTGTTTTCACTCATTGGATTTTGGGTATTAAGTTTACCATTCAAAAACATTCAATTATTTCCAAAATATTTTGAAGTTGAATGTGTGTCGTACTCGTATGTATGTGTAAAATTGTAAAACCTCGACAACAGCCATTAAGTTTCCAAACTGCAATTAACACACCACCACAATTAAGTATGTAACAGCATACAATACCATCCCCACTTTCCCTTTTCCGTCCGTCTCGTCCTTCGGAGAGAAAATTGAAAATTTAAGTTCAAATCCCGCCATTAGGTCCAGGCAGGCATAGACTGGTCCATCATTTATTTTCTGAATGGATTTCCAATATTAAATATAGGGTGTCCTTCTACTAATGGCATGTGTCCTCGAGAAGAACAGACAGGACAACAAAACGTCTCGTTCGTATTTAAGACACGACAAAAACAAAGGAGTCCGTTCCGTTTGCATATGTACACATGTATTTCACCCCATAACTAACTATTACGGCTACTAGCGCCTCCGCCTCGCCCGCCATTTGCAATTCTCCGCCTGAAATAATTACTCCCTTTTTCCAGTTATTATTCCCCTGTTCACAGGTATGAAAAACTTTGGAAGCCCTGTATTTTTCCCGGGGTACGAATTGCTTAATTTTTCCCTTAGATAGGATCGGTGAAAGGCAAGGCTAAAAAAACTGTGAACCTTGTTTGTTAATGAAGAACTCTGCAGTACGTCACGGTATATGTAGAAATTGTAAATTTGGGTTTTAAAACAAACATCAGTCTTAATAACCACGTTCGCGTCACTTTAAATACTGAGTGTAAACTTTCACGTACGGGTGTGGACATTTCATGGCGTCTGAAACTATTTCTTTGCGTGTGGACTGGGTTTTTCGGGTAAGAAAACCCATGGTCTGTGGAAAAAAAGAAAATTCAAGTGTTTCCTTATCTTGAAGAAATCTACTACTACCGAACTAAACATACATGCTTGCTTTTCCTTTGAATCTGAATGCCATTCCGGCATCGCATATACATACAATCCCATATCCCTGTAATTTTCGAATCGATTCCGTGTAAATGCATTACGGAGAAGTGATATTTGGACACAAAAACACGATGGACGGTGAAAGGACTTGCATGGCTTTGGTTTGAGGGTACTAAAATCCTAGCGGCTACTCCAATATTTATTGCGGAAACGGAAACATTATTCGGGTTATTCCACGGGAATTTAATTTCGAAATGACCAAATGAAATGGGGAAAGTTGAGTACAAGTTAAGGCGGGATAATTTCAGATTTTCCCGCCCCAATTGCCAAAACACGTTCTTCAGATTTCGAAGAGATCAAAACAAAATTTATAAAATTTAAAGGTTTATGAAAATAAAAATGAGTTGATTTTGACTTAATTTTGAATTCCTGCCAACGATAAAAGAATTAGCAGGTCGTACCGCACCGTTCAGTGGCTCCTTGACATGTCATGGCCACGTGGAGACGGATATTTAATCTCCAAAATCGCATCGCACCTGAAAAAACCCACACTTGAGAGTGGGACAAACTTCCGTGCACCCATGGAAGTCATTTCAATTCCCGTTTTCCTCGTTCACAAGTTTGTAAGTTGCTCGTTTCCTAGTTTCCTTTTCAAAATTCGGGAGACATGCAAAGGTAACAGGGACTCACGCCTGTACGCCACGCCGCGCCAAGGATTTATCCTTGTTTCGTTACATTAGGAATTTATCGAACAAATCCGCACGCACGATTGTAATACAAATGCTTGTCTCCCTTTTGGGAATAAATACAAATACACGACGACGTTTCCTTGCCTTTTCTTCAAGAAAACAAAAACGCAATGCTAAGAAAGAGGAATTCAAAATGTCACTTCATTCCCTCCTCCAATCTTTCATTGTTTCACACTACCCCCGGCCCTGCCCGTCAACACCCTCACACTTTCACACCCAAAAAATTCATAAATGAAAATAAAGTGAGGGTAATGGGATGGGAATGGGTTGGGAGTGGCCGGGTGTTGAAAAACCCGAGATGCCAGATGGGTCGGATGCCGTAGTGTGTCCCCAGAGAGCATTGAAGGGACGGAAACGTATTTATAAAACCCGATTTGGCCATCCATAAAAAAGACTTCCACATTTCAAAGCAGCTAAAATGTGCAAAATTTACACGTGTTTGCCACACAAAGTATGTACACACAAAATAATTAAATGTTTCATTTTCATTTTCATGGGGATGGACTTTTTTTTAAAAAAACTAAAGTCGTCAGTTTGAGGGATGGGAATGGAAGGGCTTCCCTTGTCAAAATATTGACTCTGGAACTAAATAACTCCCCATCCCCTCCTCCATTACTTATCCAGCATTTTTCGGCTAATAAATCTTTCCGTTCTCCCTCCCGTTCTTCAAGAAAATGGGTTTGGATTCCAGTCAGTCAGTCCGTTCATCTTTCTCTCTTTTTTGGGCAAAAGATTTCTCCCCTCTTTTTCCCTTCCCCGCGAAGTGTACCTTACACGTATTTCTTTACAATTTGAATATTCGCGCTCGCGCTCGCGCCCGCGCACACCAACCTGCCATAAAATCACGCATACATTGTGTATTTGCATCTGCGCAGTTCGATATACCTCAAAACCTATGTCCACTACTAAAAATATTTGCTTTCAGCTATTACAATGTAATGCAATGTAATTTAGCAATCTCCAGTCCCTAAATGCACATCCAAACTAAATATGCATTAATATTACGCCATACGCTTAGGCTTAATGCATGAGCGCATTATTAATAAACCTACTTAACTACACAAAGCACGTACACGTTACGTATTCCTCGCCCGTAATCAAGATCACACTTAATTTACACTTGTTTACTTTTCCTTGTGCTCCTGTAATTAATTAAATTATGTAATGACCCCACCCTCAGGCCAGGCCGTCTGCCTCAGGTAAAGGATGTACATTTATCCAAATAAGCACATTCTACTCCGTCTGGCTCAATTATCCAACGACGAAGTTCGGAAACCCAACCTCGCATTTATTCATATATATTCATGTGTATTTTAACAAAGGAAAATATGAGGTATTTTCCCTTAGCGTTTAGCAGCCTTTGTCTGCCGTAATTTCCTCATCAATAGTAAATCCAATGCATTACATTGCCTATGCCTGGGAGGGCCTGGCCTGACTTCGGCCGGTCTCATTACTACGTGTGTGAATCCTAAATTACCCATTAAAGGAAATGGACATGGAGATATGTGCGAACTACGAATACGAAGAATGGAAAAAGCAAGACCCCTTGGTTTTTGCCATCATTATTTGAGTGTAAACACGTTGCTGGCTCGCAAATCGCGACCACATCTCCTGCGCAGGACGTAAGTACGAACGTAAGTAATTTTTACCACGGCTCATAAACCTCAAGTACCATCTTCCTCCGTTCGTCAAATTAAAAATCATCCCATTTAATCTTCCCCATTCATTATAACTCTGTCAGGTTTTGGAAAAACAAACCAAATTAATCTGAATTGTGTACGAGGGAAGCGGGAAAATGACTATTTCCGGTCCGCTCCGCCTATAAAAATTAAATGGAAATATCCACCATTAATTAACTAATTAAATGGCCCTGCCAGCCTTTCTTGCCTCAGCCTCTGTTGGCAGGATTAATCCTTAATTGCATTGCAATTTTTTGCAAACAAAAATGCTAAATAACCTCCAAGTATTACAGCGTACTGTACAGTTAATTCCACAACATGAATATCGTACATATGTACAAGATCCACAATCCACAGGTCCTTAATTATGACACATTTTGACTTTTTGCATTGTCCTTGTCCCGTACGTACGCGAAATTTGTATGCAAAGTACATCGTAATGTAAATGCATAATTGAAAATTAGCCATCTTTTAGGATTCTGCCCGACTGCGGTGGGTGGAAAGTGTCCATTGTGTATTGTGTGATTGTTTAACACGACGGAAGACAATGGCTCCTCACAAAATGTTGAACTTACTCCTTGTTAATCGCGGGTTCTTATCTTACACTACGTAAGGAAGAATGAATACATTAAAAAATTATTCGCTACAAACTCGAGTCTACGCCTGCGCCTTGAGTCCGTTCAACAATGCAAACACCCAATGCCCTCACTCACTGCATTGTTGTACATACATAGTACTTTACATTGAAGGGGGTTCAACCGTTCAACCATGGCAAGGCGTGTAAAACAAGTGGAACCGGTAGAACGAGATGAGTTGGGTGAGATAAGTCCCCTTATCAGTTTTTAAAGTCGGGGGGATGACGGCTTATCATTTTGGTCCATGAAAAATGTATGTATGAGAGTGCACAGTCGGATTAATTTTAATTTAACCAGTAGGTACGACCGGTACGTGTTGTTCATGTGGGGTGCCCATTACGCAACAATCCCAAATCCAATTGTTGCTGTAATCGTTATTACTCGCTAAAGGCAATTCCAATCCAATGCAATGCATGCAATTGTATATGTATGCACATATTTGTTTAAGACAAGACGGAGAGGAAGGGGCATGGGTAATGGGTATGTATTGTAGGGTTAAAAAATTAATGTAATGCGTAATGCGCCAAGTGTATGTAATGTCAATGTAATGTATGACTGAATTTTATGTGGATTCATTCAACTCGGACTACATACATTGAGGATATGACGGTGCTGTGGGCTGGGCACCCATGATTATATGAAATAAAGCTATTGGATTGATACAATTATTAAAAACAAGGGGAAAAAAGGGGTAACTCAACTGGTCGTATAAAATAAGTATGGTTTTAAAATCCAGGGGTTCCTTTCTTAATGTCTCTGTTGGCGGTGGACTGCTGGGTGTGTTACGCCCAACCTTTTCCATTGTATTCACGTTAACAATCTGTCCCGGGTGAGACGAGACAGGTCAACAATACGTACGTACGGCGACCGGGGGATTTTACCCGGGAAGGAACTTTTGGGAGGGGTTTTTAAAATTTTAAAGGTTTTTTAAGTTCAATGACATTTGAAGTTTCAATATCAAGATACGTGCACGGTATTTATGAAAATTTGATAAGATGGCATGACCCCTTCCTTAAGATTTAAACATATGACCCCGTTAGATTTGGATAAGTAAGTTGAAGGGAAGAGAATCCCACCTAAGAAGTTGGTCGTCTTCCACTAAATGTCTTTCCTTTGTTGAGGGGAAGTTTTGTTATGGATTTATTACTTCTTGACTTTAAGGGTCCTTCTCAGGGAGGGAGGAGGAGCGGACAAATGAATGTGTGAAATGCAGGTCGTAAAAGGTGACCGAGGGCATTGAAGGAAATGAGGAGCCCTGCTGAGTCCCTTGTCCGCCAGTTTACTTTACTTACTTAGGTGGCCCAACGTGGAACCAGGGGTAATTCCATCAAGACGAAGACAGACGGGACAAGGATTGGAGAGATAAATGTCTCAAATAAAATTAAGAGCTGAAGTGGTTGGTTGGTTGGCAGCAAGGCAAGGCTAGACGACGACGTACGTCTGCTCTGCATTTAAAGACCGGATGGACAATCCAATGGGTCAGGATTTTAAAAAATAAAAATAACAACTCAATCTTCAACCGTGGGAAATTCAAAATCCTCGCTTTTTCTTAATTTGGATAGAAACCCTCAAAATTGAAAGAATTCTTAAAACATTATTGCAGATTCCTTGATTTCTACTATGTAAATTTGGACAAAATCCAAATTTCTCTGAAGAGTTTTGCAATCATTTGACTATTTAACGCTTATTTCTGGAAGAATATGCAAAAAAAATGTAATACTTACAGCAGCCGCGTAGAGAGCTGAGTGCTTCCGCCGCGGCGGCAGCGGCTGCAGCCAAATAAGCAACTTGATCTGGAGAGTATGGACTATTTGAGGCGGGATTGTTGCCCGCATGGTACATGAGGGACGGGACTGAGGACGCCAATCTCTGGTAATTGAGGAGCCCGGCACTACTCACGCTACCTCCAAGCCCAGGCCCAGATGACCCTGACTTGACCCGCACGCAACTCCCTGAACACAACAATTGTCGACATGATGGACAGCCCCCTGAGCCCCCGCCGCCAGAACTTCCGGTTGGACTTGACCCGCCCGGTGATGATGAACCGCCCCCACCATCCTCACTCTTCTCACTTCCCCCCTGCAAAATGGTCAAAAACATTAAAGTTATTTGTATCTAAATACAATCAATAATCAAAATATTTGTATTTTTACAACAGTAGATTCTTACAATTAATTGAATAATAGCGACTACAAACAACCAGCAAAGATAATTTGTACTTGTTTTTGTTTGCGAAATTAATGAAATCTTCGCTTGACAGGCAAGGCAAATCGTCACTGCATTGGCTTTTAATTAAAAAGATAACGCATTATGTATATCACAAAAAACTAGCATTCCAATGCATGTCAACAGAGATTAAGAAAAATTGATTAAAACTAAATTTTAATTCCCAATTAAGTGGTTTGTGGATTGCCTTCGCTGGGCATACAATTAGAATCGAAGGGATTCCAAGAATTCCACCCCTTCGCCAAATTACCTGAATTAATCACTACATGCTTAAACATTTAAAGCCGGGAAATGTCCGATGGTTTGAAATTAAATATTTTACGTACTTAGTCCTACTCGGTATCATTTTGTACTCGTTTTTCAATAATAATGGTGTTTAGTGTTTGAATTCAGACGACCTGCCGATACAAGTTAATTCTAATTCATACGACATATTAAATCCTGGCCATCCGTGAACTTAACATTTCAATAATAAATCGCACACAAAATCAAGATTCTCCCTTCCTTTGTTTCTTAGAACTTCCTTCAATCAATTCATCGGTCACAACAAAACTATGTACTAATTCAAAAATAACTTACATTCATAGTCGTCGTAGTCGGCGTCGTTGTAATTTTTGTAGTCTTCTTCCCAGCCGCAACGGCTCCGTCACTCTCCCAACCCTCGCTTCCCCGCCGTTCAATTCTTAACGCCAGAATTCTTCCTTTTTTATATATCTCCCTCCTCAAAAACACTTATTTCACAATTTCAATTTCTTTGTATGTTTCAAATTTTAAAAAACCATCAAAATCTCCTTTTTTTTTCCTCTCAGAATTCTTCCTTTTTTATATATCTCCCTCCTCAAAAACACTTATTTCACAATTTCAATTTCTTTGTATGTTTCAAATTTTAAAAAACCATCAAAATCTTGGTTTTTTCCCCAGTACCGTCACCGTCTGTCTGCGTTCGTTTCACGGCCACGGCAGAAACCCCTTTCACAAAAAACACACAATTCTCACTGTCGCGTAGCCTCGTAGTAAATAGTAAATCACAGACACCCGAAAAAATCCGAATCCACAATTTAAATCAAATCACAAATCCAATATTCACTTCCTTGCAAAATCCCCGTCCGTAAATAGGATGGTGACTGGAATTTGGACACAGATGACCCTGGCTTGTTGTTATGTATTGTAGGTATGTAATGTAATGTACGTGGGTGTGTTAAGTAGTCGTCGTTAGTCGTTTTTAGGTGTGAGTCCCGTGTTATTTGGGAAGGACTTGGTAAGGGAAGGGACTCTGGTTTTGAAGTGTTGGTGGAGTCAACTGACTGACTGGGTTGCACGGCGGTTTGTTTAGGAACGACGGTTCTTGTCTGTCTCCTTCCCTGAAAAAGTGAAGCTCACCCTGTTCCCCGTTCAGAACAAGAACTACCAGTGTTACTACTCCTGTCGGGTCGAAATGCTAATGGTGGTAACAAGCATTTGCAGGAGTTTTGGCCAATCATAATCATGTCTTCTCGTTCCGACGAACAATAACGTGTGGTGGTGGTGTTTGGGGAGCGAGGGAAGAGGAGAGAGGAACCCAACGAGTTAAGGGATCGACTTTTTCTCTTGGGGATAGGAAACCTACCGGGCGGGAAAATCCTTACTTCTGCCCTCCCCATAAAGCTGTACATGGGGAATTCAGAGACATGTTAGCGTCAGGAGCGGGAAATTCAAATAGTTTTTGCCAGTCTTTAAACGTTGAATTCCTGCATTCCATGTCATAGAAATGTCATGTTCTCTAATATACGATAAGAATTTTTGTGGATTTTGATCTTTTTGCGATGTAATTTTGGGGGCAATATGAGACTTAGACGAAGCGTGAATTACTAATATTGCAAATATTTGGCAATAATGTCGTATCCCATGTACAATGTTGTACAAAATTAATTCGTATTAATGGAAATGAAAACAAGACAGGATGGATTCGAAAGTTAATTAATGCCAATGGAAATGCTCCTCCGGCTTAATTAGTCAATCACATTCACATTGCAATGCATGGTGTAATAGTTGCATTGCAATTAATCACTTACATTGTTAGTTGTAGTTTGGAATGTTGCAAAATGTCCTTTCAAACCATAATAATTCAACTCACAATCATAACTTATTCAGTACTCAATCACATTTGCATTTTCAAAATTATTTTATCCATTACAATTTTAACTGAAAAATCAAATTTTTCCCAGGATCCGACATTAACACCTGAAAGCGTCGAGGGTCGGTGTTCGCTCCATCGTTTGTAAAAAGAAGAGTTTTCGGTTAGGAATTTTTTTTTGGTGTGTTCGCCGCCAACGGCGTCATAGTGGTTGGTTGTTAGCTGGATCCGTGACCCGCCTCCTCTGGCAGTGATACCCCCGATGGTTCTGCTTCCTTTTGTTACACTCCCTTGTTACAACCCATGTTTGAAGGACTTCCAAGCCATCCCTCACTTTACACGTCAATCAATACAACTTCCTCTTATCCACTTCCAACATCATCTCCTCCTCATAAATCCCCCCACCCACCCCAGTCCCACTCTCCACCCACATCCAATCCTGGACAACACCGACCGACCCGGACATTGTATGTCTCCATTTCAAACCGCACTTTGACATGACCACCACATGTATTGTCCCATTACATTAATTATTCAAAATTTTTAAGTACGCAATTACACAAATTTACTCGAATTTGGTTCTGGGGATGTGTTTAAGTGAAGTAAGGATTTGCAGAATTAATGCAGGAGGGGATTATGTGATTCATTGCATGGATTTGGAATTCGCATTGATTTGGTGGTGCGGCGGCGGCGGTAATCATCCAAATTATAATGAATGGTGCTCCCAATAATGGATTAAATGGATATGGCTAGGACGCGACGGTATTTATGATGTATCGTTGTTACGGAGTAAGCAATGCGCATTTAGATCAATTTTGACCATGTCTGCACTACGACTGGGATTTATATGCTGTTTAGGGATTTTTGAATGCATTTTATAATTTAATGGGATCTGAAAATATAAATAACATGATTAGAGCTAAATATAATTAAAAATTAAGTGATTCTAAATCAAGTTTCATCTTTTAGTAAAAAATATGATTACAATGAAGGAATGTGCAATTGGAATTTGCCAAATTCTACTCCCATTGTCATTTTCAGCAGTAACTGCGATTCTAACCTAAAAATGTGAATCCAGGTTGCGGCGCGGCGGCGTGCGTGGTGGTAAAATTGTTGTAAATACGCGTTAGTACGTTACGTGTCTCCGATCTGCGTCACTTTGTAAAGACAAAGTTTTCATTTCCCCAGTCGTCTCGGAAAGGATATATTTTTTTTACACTGTATTCCCTT
>JAAXYW010000815.1:0-28953 GCA_036851895.1 Orthonychiurus folsomi | reverse complement strand
CATTGTGTAATGCTTCAGTTGTATAAATGGGTTCACGATAAATACTGACCGCGATAAACGATTTAAAGTTAGTGTATTGAAATTTGACTGCAACTACTTCCACATTAACGTTTGCATAAATGAAATCGTGGTTTGGGAAAGCAAAACGAGTATTTGAAAGTGCAGACTTAAATAAAATAGCAACGCCGCCACGGCCCTTATATGTCCTATCAAAACGTTCAAGAGAGTAACCTTTTAAACTGACAGGAATAATATCAGGCTTCAAAAAAGTTTCAGACATACAAAATATGTCGATGTTCTTATCTAAGACTAAGTTAAAAATAGAGAATACATGCGAGCTGAACGATTGAACATTTAGATGGGAGATATAAATACCATGAGTAGAAGTTGAGCCGACAACTTTCAGTGGTCTTGGATTGCTGCATGGAGAATGATGTCTTGCGTAGGAAATTTGATGAGATCGATGACAATGAGTGGCTAGTCACATGGAGGATGATTGACCAGAGATGAATGAACTTTGTGTCACTCCATATGCGACGTTGTAAGTGGACGAATTAGAAGCTGTAGATACGGCGGTGGAGGATTGTGTTGAGTTAGGTAGGCGGTTCGTTGATCGTTGCATAATCCCATCAACTACAGTGTAATGGTCTCCGTTGATTACCAGATAATTCCCTTTGTGTTCAGCAACTTTACCCTCGGCAATAGCTCGGTTATATTCCATTCTCAAAATGCCCNATAATCCCATCAACTACAGTGTAATGGTCTCCGTTGATTACCAGATAATTCCCTTTGTGTTCAGCAACTTTACCCTCGGCAATAGCTCGGTTATATTCCATTCTCAAAATGCCCCGTCTTTTTCTTACACTGAATGGCAAATCCTCAGATATGTAAATTTTTATGTTTTTTTCTTTCAGCTTCAATCGGTTTTGAAAAACACTGTCTCTATCTCTCATACAATTAAACTTCACTCGTATTCCTCTAGGTTTGTTTAGATTAGGGCCGGGTCGCACAGGAAGACGGGAGAATTGGTCGAGAGAAATGTCGTCGATTTCAAGGGTATTAGCAATGAGATCATGTAATGCATTACCCAACATTTCACGGTCTTCACTGACTGGTTCAATTAACCCATGTATGATCAGATATAATTTGTTGAGCTCAATTTGGATTCGCTCAATATCCTGGCTGTGTTGCATAATAGTGGCACTGTCAGATTTAGCAATTTTTTCGAGACAGCTCACACGTTTGGATAACAATTTAAATTCTGATGAGATGTTTTCAACAATAGGGACAAACTTGGCTCTCTCCTCTCTACTTGCTTTGATTTCAGCAAGAATTTGCGCATTAATGTCCGATGGAGTCCCCATATCTGTTACTGATACTTTGTGACGTTTATTGGTGACAACTGAAGCTCGTGAAGTGGCGGTGCCAGTCGATTTACGACGTTTTTTTGTGACAACAACTGGTGTGGAAATTGACGACGTATCACTTTTTCGTTTAGATCTGGTTTTTAACATTATCGATTAAATACATTACTGGGTAATTAAATCACAACACACAATCACAAAAAACAAGGAATAGGAAGCAGAAACTCATTCAAGTTCGACTATACGTGTCCTTGTATATGATGAATAAAGGAATTTATTGTTTGCAGATGGCATACATATTAAATGTCGCTTTTTCATTTGCGAGAACAATAACTAAATAATTTGTGATAATTATTGCTGGCACGAAACAAGCCAATCCAGACTACACGAATCATTGAATCTAGGAGCGTTCAATGTGCTGCATTTCTTGGATTAAAGGATTAAGTGCGCCCATGCACGTTCATTTGAAATCATTTCTGTGGACTCTGAAGTTGGGATTTGGTGAGTCATAATTACGTGTTAGTAATTTCAAGAATTTCATAATTATTTTTGTACCAGTGCGCAGTGTGGAGGAATGGAACTGGAATTGCGGTTATCCTGCATTGAAAAACAATTAAGTAACCTCCACTCGCTGTTGGAAGACACAAGGAAATGGCAAGAGATTTTGGAACCGTGGCTCCTAAAAACATTCAGTAAGTATGAGGTTCATTTTGGGTTGATTTATGTGCCTCTAAGTTTAATGAACTTCAATTTTTTCTTTTCAACATAATTGTCCAATAATGACAGATATCGAATTGTGATTCAAAGATTCGTATAATAGCTTTACACGTGCAATAAACACTTCCGTGTGATTTTTAACTTTATTATTTTTGTAGACATGAATATGACAAAGCTAATGGGCCGTGTCAAGAACAGGTCATACAGAAGGTTTTTGTACAGAAAAAGTCCACGGAAGGCCACTCTTCCACTCAGTGGACTTCCATCAAGGATATGCACAAAAGAAAAGTCTGAAGGCTCAATTGCCCAAGACAGCGAAATGAATTCAGAAAGGAAGAATGCTTCTTCCACTTCTGAACCAGCACAACTGAGAATACTGACTGTCAATAGCGTAAATAAGTCAAGGAGTTCTGTGGACAGAACTTACGATTCCGACGGGAGCCCGAATAATAATGGTAAGGAACTCACTAACCAGCTCGAAGCTACTATATTTATTAAGGATCTGAGATTTTAAATGTTGCATTTAAATTACGAACAGTTACACCACATTCACACAGCAGTAGCCATTTGCGAAATTCAAATTCAGAAGTTTCCACTGTATCGAGGTCGACATCAAGAGCAGCTGAGGCTGAACTGGCTCGGACAGAAAACTTTTCACACTTCTCTTATGAAACGTCCGGTAAGAAATTAATGATGCTTTACAAAAGACGCCGACTGTAATACACTAATTAACTTCAAAATTTTAATCTGCTTAGCTACAAATGAACTTGATATGTTAGAAATTGGAGAGCATGAAGATCCTCTGACTGACGTGAAAGTTGAATGTAATCTCTCTATCTCGGAGGATGAAGATGGCGTCCGAGGCGGAAATGAAGAGGACTCTCAATGTTACGATAGTCAAGATCCTTCCAGCGATAATGGATTCAAATTAACGCAACCTAGCTTATATTCACAGTGGGTTGAAGAAAATACAGATGTAAGCGCTGGTCCAAGAACAAGGGCAGAAATGCCAAGTCATGAGCTAGGCCACCGTGTAGGAAAACTCCCATTGATATTGAATGGAACTTATTTCAAAGTCGTGGCAACTTCGGACTTTGGTCGAAGGATTTCAGCTCAGTGCATGAAGTGCAAGACTGCAAAAATTATTAATGGCGCTGCCAGATCGTCCTCCAATTTCCTGACGCACTTAAAGGTATTAGGACTTAATTTTGCATATTCTCAATTATTATTTCCAATTGAAATTTTCCAATGTCGGTACTTACAACGCATGTTTTTTGCAGCGTTTGCACAAGGAGGATTTTCAAAAGTTTTGGAGTGAAAAACTGAAAACGACATCCCCACGCATTCCCGTGCCAGAAAATTTTTACTCTAGCCTTAATATTCCTAACTCTAATCAATCAGCTACACCACTGCCAACAGCACCTAATCCTCATTATTTGTCTAGCTTCTGGCCTACCCACAACTATGACTCGTTGCAAAACTAAATTTATGATGTATCCTTCCTGTTCTGTAAGAATCGCATTTGAAGCTTGTATAAATGTTACACAGCTTATGCTTGATGTTTGATGAGACATTGTGTGAAGTTTTCTTGGGTCAGGGCTCTTCTTTCTAAACAATACAAGCCCGAAGTACATGAGCTACCCATTAAATACTTGTTATGAATTAAGTGACACACTTTTAGTGTTTCTTTCTGCGCGCCTTTTTGATTGCGACTTTAATATGACATAAAATTTTCCTTAATCACTTTCGAAGTTTGCTTTATTTTGCAGCGTACATTTTTTGTGCTGCTTCGGATCTTTGCAATCTGTTTCTCACACAACTATCCCATTGTACAAACATTTCATTAATAGTTAAGCATTATATTTAAATATAAATTTTGGAATTGGTTTTATTTTCAATAAGGTATTCAAGGCTTCAAACTAGAAAGCACAAAATTTTGGAAACAAAGTTGTCTCTCAATCACACCCACATCGCCCGGTCGGACATCCAGGGATTTCGCAGGCTGCATTCATCCTTGCCCTTTGATTTCTATTGAATTCCTCCTGAGCCCTTTGAGCCTCATATGCTTCCTCCGCCTGTTGCTGCAAGGCAGCCCTTTGTTCCTCCACATATTCTGGTTTCACGTACTTGGAGTCCGCACAACTGGATGGGTAACAGCAACGACTTTCTTCAGCCATACTCACCAAACGTTGTGGAGGATACCTGTGAAAAACCCATAAAAGTAAGATTCAACATCAAAATTTAAAATTGGAATATCCGAAACTGACGTAATTACACCGCGACCAGGGTAAGGCTTCAAGTTTGGCCCACATGCACGCCAAAATTTATCACATCTTTCACGTTCCCTCTCCTCTGGTGTTTTATTGTCATTCGGGTTAAAAAATCCAGCAATAAAATCTGATTTACATGGTTGGTCACGAAGGTGGAAGATGTATTCTGGTGGCGGCATTTGCCTTTATATGAAAGATAGATCAAGGTCAAAACGGTACAATACATTTAAAAAATATGAAGTCTTACTGTTGTTCTATAATTAATTGGCGATTTGGATTCAAATTCTCAATTTCGAGGCATTGACCGCCATCACACGGGCAACATTTCTGGTATTTTTCACATTGTTCCCTTCTTAAGGCCTCTGCTTGCTCCTCTCTGTAGCAATTTATGTTACATGGTGGTTTCTCTACTGGAGGTCGGAATTTTGGGACAGGCCTGAAAATTTAAAAAGTAATGAATGGTGTGCGTGTAGTTTGAAATACAGAATATTAATTGTTCGATGCAATCATTATTTTAATTCGTTAATGTTCGAATGTCGCCTACCTGCAATTCGGAGGACATCGGGCAGGGCGGTCACAGGGATTGTCCGTTCGACCCACGGCATCAGTTAAAGGGTCACGTCGTGCCCGGTAAATCATTGGCATCGGAACCCAGCCACGTCCGCGGCATCCTGTGCATCCCGCCGTGCAACCCAAAGTCGGATTCCATCCTTCCATGGTATAGGTATTTGCGAAGTTAGAGGTGGAAATTTAAATGAATTTCAAACTGGCAAAATTATTGTTGTAACTAGACATACCGGTAATATATTCTAATTAAACCTAAACTTATACAGTACAAAATATAAATGCCACGCTGGGCTTCGCTTCAGGTTGAATTAAAATTTGTATTTGGAAGTTTGTAAAAATAAAATGTTTCCTTGGAGCTTTCTTTGACTGCCACTCAATAATTTACAAAATGTTGCAATTTAACGAAATCACATAGTTCCTTGGTGTTATAAGTGTCATGAAAAAAGGGTTATTATCATGGAATTATCCGCAAGAGTTCCTTGAGAAATGATTTAGAAAATCTACGCCGTTCCGAATGAATCAATTTATTTTTAAACACATTGAAGATGCACTTGGGATTAGAGGCTCGTCCACTCATCCTCCTCGTCATCAACTGAGTCTGAAGTCACGTTTATCATGTAATACAAAGTTTTACTCCGTATTCGGCTGTAAGAGTTGTCAAATGCAAGTGTATCTGAAAATATCACCAAATTGTATGCACTCCACATTACAGTATGTCAAAACTTGCTTATATGCCTCGCTCTTACATCTGCCAGCTTGATCGCAAAGCAAGGATCCCTCTTGTTTCTCCAAATGAGACTGGCATTTTTCCATTGGGACAACTTCTTCTTCACCGCGTTTAACCAGGAAACCAATGTCATAGTCGTCCGTCTTGAAAGCCCAGCTGTAGAACAGTCGAAATCAGCATATAATTAAACACCAAAATTATTAATTGCATTTGCATCAAAAAACTAAATTGTTCAACTAACGATAGCAAAGTGGTTGTGGATGTAATATCAAACGCGATTTCATAGGTGTCTCCGGCGGAAATCGTGACGGAAATCAATTCATCACTTCCGTCTTCGCTTAGACCGCGATCCAGCGAGACAACCTAGAAAGAAGGATTTTGCATAAATTATTAAATTTATAAACATTCAAAATGTAAAATATAAAGTGCACTATTGAGAGGCAATTGGTTGATTTTTGTAAAGGAAGATGACTCACATTGTCCAATCCGGATCCCGCAGCCTGCACCTTGGTTCCGCCATATTTTTGAGGGTATTGATCAGCAGGGATGTTATTTTTCAAAGCACTTTTCCATTTCTTTTGATTGGGTCCAAAGATTTGGATTTTTTCTACTGTGTTGGCACTCAGAATGGGTTTTACAATCGCAAAACATAAGGGGAATATCCTTGGAGCTAGAAAAGTCAAGGGTGATGGAATAATTTTAGATTCCAATTAGAGTATAGTTAAATTACCATTTATTACGAAACATTGCTTAAGGGATTCTGGGAAGTTTGCTTCAAATCGTTTGGCTGCTTCAACCACAGCTTCCACAACTGTATTGATTTAAATGACAGTGAGATATTTAAAACTTATTTCCTCTGTTGCGGCGCAATACAAGTTGTATCATTGTAAATACCTGCCATCAACGTAACTTGTCTCAAAGCAAATCCTGCCGTGTCAACAATGCATACAAATTGTGATACAATTTTATCCGGCAAAGTGCTCCTCTGAATGCAAATTTCTATCATGATGGAAAACAAGTAATTGATGTATTTCAGAAACAATTCTTTGTCTCCAGCCTCCATCACTTTGCGTATATCCCATTTGCCCAAAGGAACGACTACGACTAAGAACAAACAAAAACAATTTATAAATGCGAGAACAATTTTAGTTTCAATAAATTTTTTTTCGTAAATTGCTCGTATACCTGGACATCCATCAGCAGTGTATCCGGACACTTCGTAGTAAAACTCTTTCAAAAAGTCCTTTTCTGGCTTCCACTTGTGTAGATTGTAAAGATCGTGTTCTTTTCTCCATTCGATTGACTGAAATTACCAATTCAGTTTTTAATAGAAATTCAGGTTGCAAATAAGACAACGGAATGGGTTTCAAATTAATTCAATTAAAACTTACGTTTCGAAGCATTTCTTCGGCTTGATTGACATTGAGACCTCGAGCTATATATAGAAATTGAAATTGAACAACTTTAACCCCCTTATAGAGAAATATGTAATAATTATACCTCTGAGCCAAGTCATCATCATTATATCTGTCCTGAATGCTTCTGGCAATTCCCCCTCCACATCTTTTACCTTGGCGCGTAACTATTTTGTAAATAAAACTCAGTGCATTCCCTAAAACATATTATATTTCTATAAAAAGCTAACTTACGGCTTGGAGCGCCTCCAGTTCCTTTGCATTCGGTGCAGCCATTTCTAGAGGATATTAACTAGCCTGAGTCCAACTGACTTATTTATACCCAGGAATTTCCTAAGTGAAGCTTGGAATTAGAAACACAAATGTGATGCAGTAGTCCTCGAGACTCGAGTGGGCATTCACAATGCAATTACTTTATTTATTCTCATTACGAAATCTGAACAATATCATCAAAATTAGTAAATCGAGACAATGAAGTTTTATCATCAAGTTCACACTTCTCAAATGACTTTATCAACGTAGTCCTTATTATTTCACAAATCAGTCCACCCGTGTCAGACAAATTATAGCATAAAAATGATAGCAATGAAAACAACCAGACCAATAAAGCACATACTGCATGCATTCTTTACCTGTTCTCAAAAAGCATTGCAAATTAATAAATCACTTGAGATTTGATGTAAAGTATTTGAAGTTAAAGGTTTGGAGGCCAGTAATACTTTATGTATTCGTAAGCACTGATTTAGTTTTTAGAATACTCGAAGATATCAATGCAATGGAAAAATATACAATAAACTACTTCTTAAAGTTTAACTGTGCCCATTACACTCAACGCGGTTTACCTTTGTAGAAAAAAATGTAACAAATTAGAAAATTAACATTCCCTTCGCTAAAACTAGAAAGAAATATTACCAGGAGCCTGGAATGTTAAATGTAATTACATTACAACATATTTCATCATCATCCGCCTTGCCTACTCCACTCTGTATAGAACTACCACAAAATTGAGTTTTGAAAACACAGTCCGCAAACGTTGAGCAAGCGTTTGCAACGAATGGATTATGATTTTTGCACATGCAGTGTGTGCTTTATGTATTAATTTTTGCAGGTGCCTGAGTCATAGTCAACAGTCAACACTTCTACGCATTCGGCACATGTATATTTTGGCGTGGAAAACTCAAACACACATTGACAGATTTCATTTGGAAGTGGAACCGTTCGTGTAGAAATCATGGAACCCGGTAAAGTGTTGTCTTTAACATTGGAATTGGAGTCTAATCCAATAAAACGAATCCCCGTGGTCTTAAGTGCGGTAGGTGAATCCGACAAATTAGCATTTTGCTTGAAAAACGTGCTAACCCGGCACGAGTGTGAATCCTTAATTCAAATATCCGAAAAGGAGGGTTACAGTGTCGTTCCAGTTAGTGTTTCTGGACGAAATGAAGAGATCAATTCGGATCTACGAAGTGGATTCCGGTTAATTGTCGATGATGAAGATTTTACTGACAAACTTTGGGCAAGGATACATACTTTTCTGCCTCAGTCATTTTATGGTCATCGAATTCTTGGATTGAATGAGCGGCTTCGGTATCTTCGCTATGGTCCAGGGGACAAGTTCAAACCACACGAAGATGCAAATTATTCCAGGTCCGATGGATCAGCTATCAGTTTGTTAACGTTACAAATTTATTTGAATGAGGGTTTTGGAGGAGGTGCGACTACTTTTTTGACTTATGGAGATGAGAGGGCTCGCGTAAGTGTGGATCCAAAAGTGGGAATGATTCTAGTGTTCCAACAGGACATTTTACACGAAGGGTCAATTGTGACTCATGGCACTAAATATACTATTCGTACGGATGTGATGTACACACATTTGTCAAAATGATAACAAGTGGTTTTAGACAACAACGAAGTTTTCCAGTGAGAGTATGAAATTTGAATTATTAAAAATTTATGCTGCAGTTTGAAGTTTACTTATTTTTGCCAATTGTTGAAGATTCAGTTGGGCCCTCACTAGACAGAAGTCCACAGATTCTTTTTCATGTTGTATTTTCTAAATTAGATTATTCTAAAGGAATCTCTACATAGCTAAATTTCGAATAAATATGCCGTTAGATAATCCAATAAAACTGTTCTAGACACAAAATTTAATGCTGGAAAGAATAGTATCACGTTTATTGAGTTTTCAAATGTCATTCGAAACAATAAGTTTGTCATTCATAATTTGCAAACGGACCAGCCGCATGCATTCCGTTGTGAGTCAAATCCAGGTTTGTTTAATGTCCAATTCGGACGAAGGTCTTGGATGGCTCGGAGTGGATGGAGTATTCGGGGGTGTCCACAATTGTCTTGAGTGGTTGAACTGGGAGGAGCTCGTCTGTGAAAACGGTGACGGGTGCGATGTGTTCCCTGACGACGGGGAGCCTGTGACGGATGTGGTGTTGGCGAGGATGGGAGCGGACAATGACCTCTTCAGTCTCGACGATTTCCGGGAGGACCTTGACACGGGTCACGGTTGGCAATAGGGCTGGGTCAACCTTTGGGATGTGTGACCCAACTGGGTGATACCCGTTCTCATCGGCGGTGTATGCCAAGCTAACGTGCTCTCCTTCGGGGCTGATCCATGAGAATTGTCCGGTTTTGACGGCTCCGACCTTGTCTCCGATCAACTTGAGGGATCCAGTCTCAGCGAACTGAAGAAAATAAGATTTCATGAAATTTAGCAATTATTTAGTGTATTTATAGTAAATATATAAATTGCGCACCTTGGAGCCATCAGCGGACTCGGAACTAGAAAGGGCACGAGGGAAATAAAAGTTATTATAAATGGATAATCTGATTCACTTCTAGTAATTTGACTTACTCGAAATTGTAATTTCCGTAGTTGTCGCTTGATCCGAGCAATTTGACTATTGGGACAAATTTCTTGTGCTCATATCCGCCGTAGGATTTCACAAGTGCTTCCTCCCGGAAAATTTTTCCATATCCAGCATTGGCTCCGACGGCCAAAACCAAAAGGATACAAGCTGCTACCTGGAAATCAAGTACAAACCATAATTGACTAAAATATATCTCAGAACAACTAAACTTCTTTGGTTAAACGAAATGGTTTATATCAAAATTACCGCCTTCATTTTCAAAATTTTTGTTGGAAGTGGATTTTGTCTTGTAGTTGGGATGAGTAGAAGAGGAGTGATAATTTTTTCAGATTTTACTTCAGCTTTTATACTCATTAGTTGTTATTCAGTAAAGCCATGAGTCCAAGGCAGGGTAATGCCCCTTGGTCTTTAAAGTGATTACATGAAAAAGAATGAAGGGAGAAGGGTTGCTCTACTCCACAATGGGAATTGATGAAAATATTTTGAAGAAGGACAAAGACCGTCGTAGGGTTCAATGCGTCCCGGCCTTGTAAAGGGCTCATCACTTGGGTTGGAGCCTGAATTTGGCATTGAAAGTATTTTGGTATTTTTCTTATGACGACCCTACGATCGCACTGTCTGTACTGTCACCTTTGCTTAAGGAACAATTCTTCGTTCTCAATAAGGTGTAGATGATATTAGTACTTGACATTGTAAGCCAAGGTTAAAAAATATTTGAAATGAACCCTTGCTCAATGAATAATATAGGTTTTAATAATATGTTTTTAACGCGACTTGCATTCTTGAAATTTTAATTCACGCAACCGAAAATTGATGCGGTTGTTTTTGTGAGCTCGTCATTAGTTCACTCCACCCAATACCTACTACATTTTGATTTGCTGAAATTGTGTTTTATCCTTACTACTTTTTATGATAAAAAAACTAGGCATAGTCAGAAAGCCAGAATTTCAACCCAATATTTGATTTTAATTATTATATTCCAATTCTCTCATTATTTCCCATTTGCAAATAATTGTGCTTTGCAAATTGTGAAATGCCCATACTAGCTACACATACATCCTACCAGATTTCATCCCATACATGCGCGTGTATAGCCAACCGTTTGAATGGCGGAGTGAATGGGTCAAGTTTTTGCTTATTACAAACACACTACACGGATCGTATTGTGGAATTTAAGATATTAAGCTGTAGCACATCACGTTCGGAGTCAAACTCTGCCAAGGCCAACGTGGGTCGGTCAATGTCCATTCCGAGCCAAATGACAGATTTGGCTCCAAATCCTCGGCTTGACTTTTAATTGACTGCTTATCATTAATCAGATTAAAACAGTAGCATGCATAGTCATTACACAATTGACATAACCCATACACACACGAAGCTAGTACCAAAGTCACAATTCAGGCGGTTAAAATGTTTAGTAAAAACACAAAAATTGCAATTAGCTTCCTCATTGTTGCATATTTGACAAATAAGTATTACATCAATGGAAAAGTGCCTTTGACGAGTCCAGTGGTTCAAACAGAGAATGGAAAAATTCAAGGAATCACAGCAAAATCCCGCAACGGGCGGGATTTTTATTCGTATAAGGGCATTCCGTATGCTAAACCACCAGTCGGAGATCTACGATTTGAGGTAAGTAATTTAATTGGCTAGTTCATTTTAATTTTCAACTTTGACATTCAACTTTTAGCCTCCCCAACCACTGGATACCAAATGGACCGGGATCCGGGATGCAAGTTCATTCGGTTCGATATGTTTGCAAGTAGATCTTATTACCCGGAAAGTGGCTGGGAATGAAGATTGTCTGTCCCTCAACGTTTATAAACCACTGGTAATGATTGCATTTTTAAAAATCATAAACGCGAGTACGATCAACATAACTGATGCAAACTTATACACGTGATAATTATTTATTTATTAGTTAAACGGCGCTGAAAGTAAGAAGTTACCGGTCCTTGTATTTATTCATGGAGGTAAGTTTCAGTTTCGGTTTTAAATATAATGCGCATTGTCTTACAAGCGAATACATAATTAGGTGCATTCATCGGCGGCAGTTCCCAGCGTTATCCTGCTGTGTACTTCATGGACGAGGATGTTGTCCTTGTTACAATTAACTACCGTCTAGCAGCATTAGGTTAGTAACTTTAATTAATCAGTGTGAATCACAAACATTACATGTCCACTTTGTCATGTGCGCATTTTAAATTTTCAGGATTTCTAAACACTGGAGATGGGGTTGTGCGTGGGAATATGGGGCTGAAAGACCAAGTTCAAGCTTTGAAATATATTCAAAAAAATATCGCCGCCTTCGGTGGTGACCCTGATAATGTCACCGTATTTGGGAACTCAGCGGGAGGAAGCAGCGCACATTTCCACACAATATCTCCACTGTCCAAGGGTAGGTATTCAAAGGGCACTCAAAATTATAGAAACTGTTAAGCAAGCCAGTTGGTCTGTTTTTAATTTAGGATTATTTCATCGTGCTATATCTCAATCGGGCACTGCCATATCACATTGGGCAACCTTCAGGAAACCGCGAGAACAAGCCCAACGTTTTGCCGACCTCTTAAATTGTCCAACACAGAATTCCGTGGAAATGGTGGCTTGCTTAAAAAAAATGAATGGGCTTGATTTGGTTGAAGTTCACAAGGAAGTTCTGGTAATATGAATAAGAACACTTATAATTTAGCTAAACATAATTTTGATGAGGCAATGAGTAAACGTCGGCTATTTTATTTCAATGAATTTAAGCGTCCACTCCGTGACTGGATAACACTTTTTGTACCGACGATCGAAAGTTCTCCAGATTCCGATTCATTCCTCTCTGCAGATCCGTATGACTTAATCCTGAGTGGACAAATCAACAATGTCCCTTGGATGAGTGGTGCAAATAAACATGAAGGATTGTTCTTTTCAGCGGGTGATTAGTGAACACATTTCTAACATTTATGACTCTTTGAACACTAATTGAATTTGTTTATATTTGCGAATAGGTGTGTTCAGGAACGAATCAATGGTGACGAGGCTTCGCAGTGACTTCAAAGAAGTCGCTTCCAAAATTCTGGACATTTCCCCTGAAAAGGAATCCGCAAAACTGGAGTCACTTTACAAATTTTACATAAAGGACAGTCAACAATCGGAGCTGGACAAATACACGGATTTGTTTTCCGACAGATCTTTCATTTTTCCTTGCCATAAAAGTGCTGAAGCTCAATCTGTTTACGTACCAGTGTACCTGTACAACTACGCTTATGTTCGGGATGCAAGTTTAGCAAATTTTATATTTGCTCTCAAGGGAAACTATCCCGCTTTAGTTGAGCTGGCAGTGGAGACCATTTCTTCTTGGGTTAAAAGAAATATTCTTGGAATCCAACTCCCAAGACATGGAGGTATGGCTGCACTTATTGAAAATTTATCTACTTTACGTTTACTTGATTTAAACTCACTGAATTTTGGCAGTATGCCACGCTGATGAACTCGGAATGGAATTTCCCGTTGTGTGGGATTCGGATATAACGCCAGAAGGAAAGGACTACAAAATGTCGGTAGAAATGATAAAACTATGGGTGGCTTTTGCGAGAAATGAGTAAGTTTTAATTTATGCATAAAAAATCCAAGTTTGGTTAGAGGTTGTGTCCATTTCAGTTTCATTTATACATGCTTAATTTTTTCAGGCCTCTAAAAATTCAAGATACTATTTGGAAGCCTGTGAATCCAAAAGCGCTAACTTATTTGACATTGGATTCAATTAGTAGTCAAGCTAAACCTGCATTCCAAACAAGACTGGATTTGTGGGATTCTTTTAAAAATATCGAGCGTATCCATGACTGACATTTAACCAACTTAAAAACTAAAAAAAGTTTTTGTGCAGAAGTTCTGCACAAATTGCACATTACTTTGGATTTTGCTGAGTAGTATGACTACTACCAACTGATTATACTCAATAGAAAACTGCTCAAAATTATTTGAACTGAATAAATGGTGGAATTCAGCAAACTATGCACCATGTTCACTTCTAATACATACATTATAAGCTATGCATTTATTTATTTGAGATTTAATCAAATTGAGAGAGCTGTGCCTGGAAATTTAATACCCAGTCTTAAATCTGGCTCACTGTAGGTGCGGGGTGCGGAGCTTCTAATTATGTAATGCAACATGTTTCACTCTCTCTGTGCCTTTGACATTGCATGCTCTTATCATTCAAATTTGTAATAAAAAATAGTTCACCGCCAACAAACACTACAACGCACGCTGCTGGACTTTACAAACTTGACATTTCAAGCATATCAAGTTGTTTTCGCCCACAGCACAGACAGCACGGAGCGCTTAGAGTTTGTTCGTACTAATCGAAATTAAGATAAAAATCCTTGCAATAGGACCAGCTTCAGCCACATTTGTAATCACATAATCCTATAGTTGTGTAGAGTCGTTGCCCAGGGAATATAAAACTTGAATTCAACATCAACAATTTAAAATTTAAAAAGAAACATTTTGAGTTGTACGCGTTTGTTGCATTGCAAGTAAAGTTTGAGTTAACGCAACGGCAGCGATGAAGCAGAAAAGTTCCAGAGCAAGTTTGAGTGTTGAAAATAGGACAGGGGATCAGCATATCTTCATGGAATTCGTAAGAAGCATTGTAGTATTTTAATTTTTGATTAACTTCTAATATAATATTCACAGGTTGATCGAGCGAAATGGAACTTGATTCCATTTTTCGTCAGTTTGGCGCTCTATTGTTTCTTATGTGTCCCGATGGAGAAGCAGACGATGTTTGGGATGGTTCTCAAATGCCTTCCCATTGTTGCCCTTCAAATTTTCACACTTCAGAATGGAATTAGTTGGTCCGGACAAGAGTGAGTTTGAATTTATTGTTGATTTCGGTTTTTCAAACTCAAGAAATTATCTTTTATAATTTCAGGCATTCATTTGAACGAAAAATATTTTTTGCCTTAGTCTTTTCAAGTATTGGAGACGCATTTCTAGATTTTCCAGGCTATTTTATGTACGGCACAATCGCATTTGCTGTAGCCCAGGTATAACAAAATTATGTGAATTTGGAGAACTAGCTATTGACCGGACTGAATGCTTGAAATTTCAGATTCTCAATATTTCAGCTTTTGGATTTACTCCCCTCAAAATAAAACTAGGATTGAAAGTTCTCGGACTGCTCAGTTTGCGTGCGTAATACAATAAATAGCTTTTCTCTCTGATTGGCTTTGAAAATTGCAATTTCCCCGACAGCCCTTTTGCTAATTGCACCGAGATTGACACAAGAGGAAACAAAACTCTTGATTGCAGTCACCATGTATGCTCCACTTTTGAAGATAATGATTTGGCGTGCTGTTGCTCGTTTGACATTTGAGGTATTCAAAAATTACATTACACTTAAAGACTGTTCTGCTAATTTTGATGTCAAATGTCATTAAAAACAGACTGATGACTTGGATTGGCCCAAACTATTTTGTGCCGCGGGAGCAATTTCGTTTGGTATTTCTGATGCTACGCTTGCCCTCAACAAATACTGGACGCCAATCCCTTATGCTCAAGTAACTTTAACTGATTAGAAATATTGGGGATTCTTGCTAACTTTAATTTCGATTTTTGTGCGTCTCTAGGCTATCATTATGACAACTTATTACTTGGCACAATTTGGTATCGCACTTTCCGTGGTTGGGGTTGGGCCAAAGCGAAGGAGATAAACTATCAAATCCCTGCTTATATTGTGTGGCAGAATTAACAATGTTACGATTGACACGAGATTGAAATTAAATGACACGAAATGAGCAAATTATTACTACAACATTAAGTTAATAATTTATTAACCTTACTGTCCACGCCTTGTCAAGCCAAGGGCTTCCAAACTTCCGAATACTCTTTCAAATCCCTCCACGTCCAATATTTCACCAAATCGTAAGCTTAAATACAATGGTCCTAGCTCCTGTTTTAATTCTAAGTCCTCAATTTGAAGATTTACATAAGCATCCTGTGGATTTATGTTCAAATCTGATAAAGGAACAAAGGCTTTTGCATGTAAATGTTTATCTTCTCTTGAACCCCAAAATGTAAGACGGGCCAAGTTGATTCTCTCTGGATCGTCCTTGTGGATATAAACATTTCCAACTATTCTGGAGCAAAAGGTTCCCATCACATACAGCATGGCACCTGGAACAATAAAGTTTATAATTGATTGATTACTATGCAGCTTTACTTTGGTTTTTAATAGTTAACAAAATTCTTCCATCTTACATGCTAAGACACTTCCACCAAACGCAATATAGGTGAACATATAATCTCCAATTCCGTAAATTTGAATAGCAATTGAGTAGGGCAAAATAGCTGCACAAGTGAATATCGTTTGATATATTTTTATACGTTGAATAGCTCGGGCCCACAATATCGGTTTAAATCTGTAGATGGGCTTCCATTGTTTTAATTCCAATCGTAGTGCGGCCACTTTCGGTGATACACGTTCACTTTTGACCTCTGAAGTTTGTGAAATTTGCACATTATTGTTTTGTTTGCGATCGCTCTCAAATCTATCAGCTGAACTGCACTTTGAAGAAGCTGAGAAATTTCGGAGTCCAGTTGGGTGGTGTAAATTGTACAGATTTTGAACGTACGGCCGCAACCGGCGCCCAATAACTTGGAGCACTGTAAAATTAGCACTTGGTAGCATGTCCTTGAAAAAGACCTTTGACCCTGCCAAATGTTAGTGTATATTCGATGGGATTGTTTGGCTATATTTTTTTAATCCTCATGAAAATGAAACTCCCCGTGCCGTCCCGCTTTGCTATTTCAAACGCACTTTCCGGTCTGTACAAATGGCAAAGATTTCTATGCACCAAATTAACAAAATATTTCAAGAAATTTCATTTAGCTCATTTTTTAAACTTCTTTCCCGATGATGATCACGTATTTGAAATTTGAAATAAATATATGCTCGGATGATATGAAGTAATAAAAATAAATTGTAGTTATTAACTGCAGATCCGCTTAAATTAATTATTAGCAAATTATTTGAATGTAAATCGAATCTACAGTAGTACGCGCTGTTTACAAGCTGACTAACAATAAGCGAAAAGCCCTTGGTTAGCAGCGCTCTACTTTTGAGTTGCAATTCGCGAGCAAGTGCCAGCCAATTGCAATTTATGAAGTGTTTCTTTTTGTTATAGTGTTTCAAATATTTAGGATTTTTAGTTCGCGAAATAAAAAACTTAGCAATTCTGTGTCGTGACACATGAAATTCAATTTCAGGGAAAGTTTTTTCCAAGAAACTCATTAAATCACACATTTGTTTGCACTTGGTCTTTGCGCCCGACTCAAAATTTGATGCTTTGTCATCATCCGACTTTTCATAAATTTAGACGACCCATATCCTAACTACAGTAAATCTTCCACAAAATCAATGCGGTCCTCTTACAACCGTGTTCACACAATGCAAACAATATGAATGTAAACGTGCCTTAATGTACCCATAATAAAATGATGGAAATGAATTTCTGGTTTTGAGTGAGGTGGTTTTAGGATCGATGTAATGCATTGTTCGTGAGAAAATAATTTGTTTGAAGGAGTCGGCGACACACCCGTCCAACCCTTTTTAGGTTTTGGTTGATTTCTTTGACAGAGAAAGTGGTCCCGTCAAATTGACCCAGGAGGAGTCCCCTCCACCATAACATGTCTTCCACGTGTAGCGCGTGTTCGTAGAGCAAACTTTTATTGACCAATCAATTCAACATTGATTTCCACCACAGCTAGCCAAAGCAACTCCGAGCTCCTGGCACCGGAAAAGAAGAAAACAATTTCGGAGCTTAAAAACTTCCTTGGTTCCTCCGTGACTCACTTTAGTAGGTTTGACACGAGGAGGGAGCTAGGCGAGCAGAAGCAGGTCTTCTACTATTTTCTATTTGCCTCTAATTTATTTTTCCACTTTGCCAAATCCCCCAGTCACAATGAATTATTCAAATGGTGTTATTCTTAATAAAAATTATTCTACGACCGAAAATAGAGGATGGAAATCCCCAAGTAGTTTTTCAAGAAAGTCCGGAACAAGGGCGACGGCGACGGGACACCATTCATCGCCGATTGTGGTATCGAGTGGGAATAATAATCACATGTATGGATTGATTCAAAGTAATCATGCTGGGAAGACGGATCCTCAAAGCCTCGTGCCAGAAATTCAAATGATTAATAAATTTTATGGCCTCGTCCCGAGGAAATTTGTTATATGCGAAAGGGTGAGACCGTTTACTGCCCTTCCGCCTCGTCAAAGAAGGTAACTAAAAAGAAAAACTATTAAAACTGGTCTAGCAGATAGTATGCTTACGCGCACTACATGTCGTTCTATTTGTTCGAAAAAACTGAGCTAGTGCGATTGATGCTTCTCTAGTTAGTTGCACTGTCGAAATGTTTGTTAATTCAAATATTCTGCATTGTGGGATGTGTACTGGAGCAATCAGAAAGCGCGGCAACTTCTTCAAAGCATCACTCATATCCAAATTTTAAAAACATATTGTGTCTCGGTCACGCACGGTTGAATATAAAACCATGAGGATATTCTTTTGTAAAGATGTATTGCACATACGAAACGTTTATTCCAAAAAATTAAACTTTACTCTCCTTTCGTTTAAAATTTTACTTGTCACGTTTTTGTTCTTTACTTCTGTGTACCTAGAATCGCCAGTCCATTCAGAGAAAGTTCCTGCACTCCTCGCCTCGGCTTTTGATTTACCAATAAAGAAGAAAAAGAATCGTGATATTGATACCATTTAATATTGAGATTGATTTCTTAGCTAACAATCCCTGCAAAATACCGCCTACCAAGTTGCCTTCTTTTGTCCTCGTTTGATGTCTGTGTCTCATTTCTTTGGCGTAATTGAATTTGTGTATTCTCCCTTCTCGACAGCGCACCCAGACCCAAGAGTACAAAAGAATCGAGTCCGTCGCCATCCTCATCCTCACAGTCTTCCTCCAATTCCTCAGGGGATAAAAAACACCCGTCCATTCTACGAAGGACTGGTAATACCGAAAACGACGAAGAAACTATGCCGTCCGTTACGTCCCGGCGAATGTCCTTCGAGAAATTATATCGAAGGAAACCGAAACGCCTGGTTCATCAAAGTAAATCCTTGGAATTACAAAGCTTTGGAGATGAAGGGGCGCCCAAGAAGGAAGAGGCGACGCCAGACAGTATTCAACGCGTGATTCGAATTGATTTAAATCAAATCAAATGGGATGAGGAATCCGTGTTTGATGAAGGAAAATCCTGTGAAGAAGACAAATTAGCCAAAATGTCAGAAAATGGCAAAACATTGCGAAAAACAATCAGTTTTGATGAAAATGTCTTAGACAAAGATGAAGTTCCAAAAAAGGTCTCGGGAAGGAAAATGGAACGACCAGCTACGGCGGCGGCGGTTTCTACTAAAGTACTACAATCACCACCACCACCACCACCAAAAAATGAAGTGACCTCAGCGACGACCCCTGTTTTGACCTCGACGACGACTCCACATTGGACAGTTGGGAAATCTACGGCGGAAAGAAGGGCAAAACTCCAACGTTCATTTTCAGTGAAGGATTCCTCAATCGACGGAGGCGGTGAGTCAGAGTCCGAAGTATCAAAATACCCGGAAAGTCTCGTTTACACGGGTCGGAAAAGTTTACACGTTGAAGTTGCACCGGAGGTTGATACTATGATTTCTAAAATGCGTAATCGCAATCAAAAAGTCCAACAGGAAATTCCAGCTCTTAATTTTGAGTTGGAATTATCCCGCCTCATAATCGAGAGTGAAGCCCTCCTCGCAAACCCGGTGGTAAAATTAACCAAAGAAAATTCAACTACTAAATTGCAAATGCCGGCCGTACCAGTGAACTCCTCTCAAGACAATTTCGAAGAAATCCCAAAAATATCAAAAACAGAGCCTGAGCCATTACAAATTGTGGAAAATTCACTCATTGAAATTAATCACGAGATTTCAGGAGCCCTGAAGCCTGTCCAAGAAACCGCGAAGCCAGTAGGTAACCCCTTAAAACTATTATCGGCTTCCGAAAGGAGGAAATTACTCAAGAAATCCACTTCCCTACCGAACGAGAAGGAATTAAGTATCGTGGCCAATAATTCGACAAAAACCTCCAGAAAATCCGCTACGGGGTTGCCTTCACCTGGAATTTTACGACGACAGAGTAGTTTGGGTGGTGAGAATTCGGAGGGAAAAGCAGGTGTGATGAGGGCCGTCAGTAGTCATTCATCTGCCAATCTTCAAAAACCAAGTCGAATTTCCATTAAGAAACCTCTCGTGGAAATCACACGTCTGAGACCCAAGACGGCACCGACTACAAACAAACAATTACGGCATCAACCACTCAAAGGGTAAGTGTCCGTGTCAAGGTGTGAAAGTCGCTGGACGCCAATCAAACCATGGCTTTTGCCCATATCCACGCCATACATTGTACCCCGGGAATGTACGTGGAGTGGAAATGGTTTTAATGAGATTTCCTTTGACCTTATTCCAATATCTTTCATACGATACCGTGGATCGCATCAAGTCTTGCATGAAATTTCAATAAGCTCATTTTATCAGCTTAGGAAGTGTAAAAATTGGAATTTCTAAGAAATTAAAAGAATTGGTGTCGACTCCATTTATCAAACACACACGTGAGGCAGGAGACATTTTATTTCCCATAAGCGTCCCGTTAATTTCAGCAATTCCTTTCCAATAAAAGTTAACGTATTGCTTTTTCGTTCCTTGACCGTTTCTTTTCCCTGATGTGCAAGCAAATAGTGTGTCCCCTGCAGATAAGTTAAATTCCCCTTTCTTCCCATTCCCATCATTTCAATTTGGCCATCGGGTCACGATCACGAATGAATAAAAGGACACTAAAACCTAGGGAAAATGAAAATCCCATCTAAGGCAAATTAGAAATGCAAACTTTTTTTCCTCTTTTCTTTGCAAATCCTTTCTTTCTGCCAATGGCTGTCTGCCTAGCCTCACCTGGACCTCAATCCATCAACCCATGTGTGGAATGCATGTCACCCGACAGCAGCGGCGACCGCCGCCGTCGACATATTGATTTCGTATTAGATTAAATTGGTTCATTCAGCTCATGTTCGAAATTCAGCTTTTATATTTCACCCTGTCATTTCCAGAAGGTCAACTCACTCCCAAGCAACTACAACAATTCTCTCCAAACCGTTACCACAGACAAAAATCCCAGACTCCCCAAAAAAGCTTCCCAGTTGGACTCCGAGGACCGAATCCGGTAGGAAAATGACAGATCTAAAGTCCACATCGTCAACCACATCCGTCACCACCTCTACGACCTCAGTGGTTCCTGGGACGAGAAGTGCCAAAAGTGCAAAGGAAATTAGGTTCGTGACAAAACCTCATTCCAAAGACAAATGTGAGAGGCCGAAAGTGCCGGAAATTGGGAGCGACGAAGAAGATGATGGGGAAGCGGATGGCGATGGCGATGAGAAACCAGAAGTCCAGGTACCAAAACCATCGGGTTTGCCAAGACGAAGTTTTTCATTGGATGAAGGAGCACTTTTATCTTACTCTACAAATTTGGATGACTCATTTCCTATCAATTCGGCCCTGTCCCTGGATCCATCTTTGCAATCTTTGAAGAAAAGAGAGCAATGTGTTCAGATTTACGAGAAAATGATGAAAGTTGGTTGTGCAGTCAGATTGCAAACAATTTTGAAGTAAGTTTTGTGGCTAATATGTAAAAATACAGTAAAATGTTCAATTATTGTTGAAATTGCTACATATTCTCTGATTTTGACAGAGGAATGATGACACCAACAGAGTACAATAATTTTATTGCTGCCGCTGAACGAGCAGCTGCTGCTGCTGAAGTCGCAAAGGAAGCCGCCGCTGCTGAGAAGGAGAAATTGGAGTTGGACGCTGGCGTCTGCACCACAGTTGAAGACAAATTGAAATCAGGGATAAATGGGCTGCAGTCAGAAACTGAAATCAATTTAGAGTTACTGACAACTAAATAATTATAATTTTCAATGTAAAGCAAAAGTAATGAAAGTAAATGGTGTATATTACATGATGGTTGATTGTTCATTGTCTGTAATTTTACAGTGGGTCAATTCGTTGTGTAATTTTTTACTAGCATTTCACTATTTAAGGTGGTAGAGCTCCGTAATACGGAAAGTGATAAATTTTAACAATAACTAAACTGAAAGTTTAAACTATTAAATTACTACAGATTTATATGGTGCCCATGATGCAAAACATTTTGCTTAGCTTGCAATATGAATTATAACGTGAAGAACTCGACTGATATTAAATTTAAACGTAGTAAAAATCAGAGGAGGTGAGGTGGATTAAAATCCAGATGTGTAGTGCACACACCGCCGGAGCAAATTGACACTCGTTCACAGTTCACACCCACAAATTTCTTTTGCCTTAGAAATACTACGGGGAACCCCAGGCAGAAGAAGAGCGCTGAAAATCCCACTATTGAAATCAACACCCAGGAAACACATTGCCATAATGTGAAGGGATTCCAATCGTAAATGTCGAATGTCAAAGTGAAGGTCAAGTGAAAGGTATTGCCGTAAAAGGTTCAAGTGTGCATGCCTTTATAACAGTATTTACTTGTAAACAAGTGTGACTTAAAAAAGAAAATACAGGATCAATTCAACTTTAAGTGTGCAAAATTTACGGAGGGATTCCTGCTCAATTTTTGTGCTCACGGAATACATTTACCTCAACCTTCCTAATAGCTGTTTAAATTCAGGTAATAAATGTTCGAAATATAATTTAATTGTACAGCGTCATTTCAAAATTATTTGAAATACTTCACTTGGTTGATGAGGTTAACAGATGGTGAGTTGAGAGGACGCTTTTAAATTAGATCTTGTAGCAAACAAATCATTTAGGTTATTACCAATGACAAGACATCAATTACATAGTATAAGACAAATACACGGGCGGTTTCAGAAACATGATTACTCACTTGTGCAATCCGAAACCGTAGACTATTGCTTCTGCCAACTGATTTAAGAAATTGTCAATTGAGGCAGTTTTTAGTTCTAAACTCCCTATTCAAGCTTCGAACCACGCAAAGGATCTTTATCTGAAATCGCATTATGACTATGCTTATACATTTGTATATTTGTCGGACGTTGCTTATTTCAGGCACTCGATTGTTTATTCGGTTAACTTCACACACTTATTCAGTTTTCGGGCAAAACTGCCTCTTTCTCGGCAATTTGCATGCTTTGTAATCCTAGAATAGATAATTATTATGTGTCTTGTACGAAAGTGCGTCAGCCACGATCACGAATGAAGGACTTTTACAATTCTTAGCAGTTCTTGTAGTTTATTGTTATGGCCAATCATAAAAATATCTGGAGCATATATCTCATGTAGTGTCGCATTGTCAACAAAAGATAGAAGTTCAGTGTACAGATAGGAGATTAAATTATCAGCAAAATACACACTACTAGCCGTTGAGTTTATCCGACAGTGCACGCAATTGACAGATAAAAATACGATTGGGCTAGCGGAAACTTGAAGCCGAAGCAAGTGCGTTGGTGCAAAAATTAGGATTAACGGTCAGTGGCCAAGATTAACTGTAGTTGTGGAGGCTCGATAGTGGTAATATAACTGTTATATTAACTATATTAGGTTCCCTTAAGTAATGCAGGGGTTAGCTATTATAGATCGAACAATTACGAACAAATCAATTTGTTACGGAGTAAATAGATTATATTTTGTCTCTGTGAGAGGGGTTTGGTGGACCAGATCATTGTCTGGTTATAATTCGGAGGAATTATGTAAAATTATAGCACCTTTGCCTCACCATCACACTGTACATTCCGACGTCGGATACGTCCAAAAAGGATATGTCCAGCGTTCTTATACAATACATAAAATAGATTATATTTTACTTTTGCGCCTAAAACCCGATTTTCTATTTGCTTGCAGAGTTTGGCAATTTTACGTCATTCGAAGAAGTCGACAATTCGTCATTCCTAGCGCAGCTCTGCAATTTGAACTTTAGCCAAAATGGCGTGCGACACACAATTCCAAAATGTTGTGTTGTTGAGTTTGAGTTTCATGTTCGTCTTCACTGCTTTCCAGACAATGGGAAATATTGAGGTACGTTTACATTACTTAAATTTATATCTACATAAATATCACACATATTCCCATGTTTATCCATGTAATTTATTTAACTTCTAGCAAACCGTCCTGGACTCCATCACGTCTGATGATCCCTCTTTCTCTGGAAACGGATACACATCCTTGGCAGTCATTTATTTTGTATTTGCTGCATCCAATTGGGTAGCACCATCCGTGGTTGCAGTCTTTAAAGCAAGATGGACAATGGTCATGGGTGCAGTCTTGTACGCAGGATTCATAGCCAGTTTTCTATACCCATTGACCTGGTTGTTGTACGCAATGTCAGCCGTACTGGGATTTGGGGCCGCTTTGATTTGGACAGCACAAGGGAGCTATTTAACTAATTGCTCAAGTCAGGAGACAATGAGTCGAAATTCTGGCGTTTTCTGGGCTATTCTTCAATGCAGGTTCGTTGGCTGAAAGCCGTTTGGAAGGTAACTATATTTTGCAAGTAGTACATGTTCTAAACTAGTTTATCATTGTTCTTTCAACAACAATTAGCATGTTCCTTGGAAATTCCTTTGTATTTTGGCAATTCCATGGAAAGACATCCATTGATATGCACACGCGGACTATGGTTTTTACAGTTTTAACAGCCGTAGCAGTCATCGGAGTCGTCTGCCTTCTTTTTCTCCGAGTTCCTTAGTAAGGCATTTTATATTACAAAAAAACTATTACTTATTATACCAAAAAAGTGACAACTAAGGATCCTATTTTACAGTTCCACAACAAATCCGTCCATTCCAGCTGATTACCGCGACAATGAAGGGCCAAAGGCTGCTTTTATGAAGGCCATTAAGTTGGTCGGCCGAAGGGAAATGCTCCTCCTCTTCCTCACACTTCTATACTGGGACTGAACGTTCATTCTTCTCTGGAGTGTATTCCTCCTCCATTGGTTTTACTAATCAATTAGGGGAAGATGCAAAGCGACTTGTTGGACTTTGCGGAATTTTAGTGGGGTTGGGAGAAGTGCTGGGTGGAGCCATTTTCGGGCTTTTGGGGAGTCGGACTATTAAAAACGGTTTGGAATTTAAATATTTGATCAAAATTAATAAAATCGAATTTAAACATTGTAATGAATAATTGAACAGGTCGTGACCCGATTATTCTCCTTGGATTCCTTTGCCACACGGCTGCCTTTTACATGATTTTCTTAAATCTTCCGGATGCGTCACCCCTTGGTACCACGGATGATCTTTCCTATATCCGTCCGCCATCCGCATGGATTGCAATGTTGTGTGCATTTTTACTTGGTAAGAGAAATCAATTGTGTTGTAATTTAAAGATAATGTAAATCATTCGTTCATGGTCGTATTTTAGGATTTGGAGATTCCTGTTACAATACACAATTGTATTCAATTCTTGGAAGCCTTTTCCCAGATGAATCCGCTCCAGCATTTGCATTATTTAAATTCACGCAGTCCGCTGCAGCGGCTACAAGTTTTTTCTGTTTCAGTGTTTTAAGTCTGAGGATTCAACTAGGAATTTTACAATTCCTGTGTGTTCTTGGCTCTTCCACATTTTGCTTAGTGGAGTGGGGAATCACAAAGAAGAGGGTGGAGGCGGAGGCTGTGGCATCTGCTCAAGATGATGAATACAACTGAATATTCCGGTCTTAGATTTAGTGAAGCAATTTCCAGGGCTGTGGTATTGAAATTCGTATCCGGGGTCCCAAAATTTCATTCACAAAGACAATAATTGTGTTTTTATTTCCTTGTTGTAGTTCAAGATCGGATTTCGTTGTTCTATTTCCAGACATTCCACATTCTTGCGAGTTTATAAACTCCTTGCACCTAGTATTTGTGATAATTGTTGTTTGACTAATGCATGAAAGAATAATTGTGATTGTGTCGTAATGTGTTCAAAGGTGCTTTTAATGTTGTAATATTTTAAAGCAGGAGTACTTGTAAATCGTTGGACAAGATCTAGTTTTGTGGTGAAGGGTTTAAGTATTTTAGACGTCATATCAATACAATGCAGCTGAATTCCTATTATCTTGCATGCTATTTTATGCTCATTGCAAATTGGGCCTACGCCTGCACTTGTGTGTAAGCCCAATATATTTGTGTTTTAGTATTTCCTACGACTTTCACATCATGTATGTACTGCAATACCAAGTGTAGTAATAAAACTTTAATAAAATTGAAGGCATAATTTAAAATTCGAAACGGAAGTCGTTCTTGGACGCCGATCTAACATGGACAGCAATTAAATAATTCGTAATTACAATACAATAATGTAAGATACAAACAATGCGTGTTAATCATAATTTACCCATGTCGTGAAAACTTCATTAACATTAGCAAGTGCGTTTTGCATCAGAAGCATAAAACAGACACTAGCAAGCAGCATTAACTTTAAAAGTACGACTGTAACAAAGAATGATTTGGCAAATTAATTTACGAGAAATTTTCTTGTCTTAAGTTTTCTCTTACTCAAATTAAACCTAGCGGCGAGCTCTCAAGGATTTTTCACGAATCTCAATATCAAACTCAAAATAATCAGAACCATTTAAATTGGATTTAAACCCCGGTCTTGCATAACTGTCGTAAATACAAAGGGACAAAATTAGAAACTCGTTGAGCCAAACCCAAAGGGTTTTTAACTAGTTAAAACACATTAAGTTTGTCATTCATACTTGGAGCACCAATGTCAAATTTTATTACTATTGTCTTCCCACAAACCCCAAGGATCTCTCCTGTGCAACCAGACAATGAATGGAGAGTAATTAAGCCGACAGACCAAAACCTCATCTTTTAACATTTCAACCTACGCCACACAGACACAGGCCAGGGATGCATTATTTTGGCATTGCGATTGCACCCTTCTTGTTCATTCATGGTTCTCGCAAATTTTTGGGAACAATGCAAATTCTCTCCTACTCTCCTCCACCTTGTGAACTGTTGAGTGTAAACTGATCGTCTTGTCACGTTAAGTTGCACGGTAGAAAAGTTTTAAGATTTAAAACTCCTTGGCTGCTCCCACTAGATCCAAAACCTCGTCTTGTAGATCGTCAAAGATTTTTACAGTACAAGATTCGCTCGACCTCATTCAGCCGTAGTCCTTCCTTTCAATCCAAACAAAAATACATCAGTTTCTCCCCCTTTCCCATATTGCACGCTGATAAATAAATTTGTTTTTTTACAAGGATTAACCTACAAGCGTAATCGTTGGCTGTGCAAGTCTCACACACTGAAGGAGAAAACATCCAAAAACGTGTTTTAAATTGACAAAATAACCAAATGAAATAAAACGGTGAATTTTATAAGTGTTTAAATGTCAAATGTCGTTCAAAAACTGAGCAGACTCGATGGGATTGTGGAAGGAGGCGAGGATTTCCTCTCATTTGTTTTTTGTATCAGTACTTTTACTAAGTTTTGGTTGTGAGTCAAGTAGTGGTGTGTTTTTGAAATGGAGGATTTTGCAATCCGTCCTGGGTCAATTTAATCCCAGTTTAGCGTCATCGGCACCTTGGGCGGACAGATTTTCGGATGCTGTTCAGGTTCCAAGAGCGGCAGGATTGGAGGCATCCGCCTCAAATTCAGGTAATTTTTGCACTTAAAAAAAGTACACTTTATCTCACAGTTAGTTTCATTGGAAGAGACATGACAAAAATGAAGAATTAATGGAAGACCATGAACGAATTCTGCCGGTTTATAACCTAAGATTTGGCAGTTATGATAACAGAGTACATAGCTGTGCTGCACGAAAGAATTTGACATTTTACGGTTACAAATTATCAAACACAATTGTTGTGATCGTCGAGGCTTGAAATACTAAAAGCATTTCCCTTGTGATTTATTTGTGTACATTATGATTTTGAGAAAGTAGTCAGTCGGGGATCCCCCGCAGCTCGGCCAGTGCACATACTTTTGCTTTCCGATATCGTGGTTCGTGATGCACATGCATGGGCAAGGCAATGGCATTTGTATTGCAAAATTGCAAATTGCAATCGCTTTTACCGTTAGTTTATTATGGCATTGGTTGTAGCCAAAAATAAACAATGTGTAGTGGAATACAAAATGCGATCCTAGATAATGAAATGAGGGCCCAGCCCCGTGTATGTGAGTCGAGATTGATTCGAATTTGCGTATGTGGTATTAGCAATGCAAAATTTATGTACTTGTGTACAAAGACACAATATTGACCAGTTAACGGTTGGGTACAAGTGATCACTAAACACTGCAAGTTGGGAAATGAGCAATGACGCTTACATTTAAGTGAGTTGGAATGGATTAGATGGCAATTTAAATTAACACGCGTCAAACTCTCGACGCGGTACTTAATTAATCCGAGGATTTACAGGAAATTGAGTCACGTACAGAATGATTCAGCAGTTTTGAGAATGATGTGGTGGAATTTAATACAAACAAATATTGCATAAGGCAGATTGGTAGGATAAGGCAGTACAAGGAGACATGAATCTACGAATAATTTGAACAATGAATGTCAGAATCTTCGTATCGGGCGCAATGCCGAACAGGTTATTCTTAACGTCGTTTTTTCCCATACAAAATTAGGTCAATAAATACATTAACACATACCTAGTGTCAAACTCAAACCGGGAATTGCACATACAAGTGTACTTGATTAATTCCTTGGAATATGCAAAGTGTTTGCAAGTTAATTTTACTTGGTTTACTCTAGCTTTCACGCCGATCCAATTAAATACAAATAACAATTAAATCGGGCAAGTCAATAAAGTCTTAAAAGACTAAAATACCGAGCACATGGACAAGAGTACACAATGTGATTATATCTATTACATTAGTATGTAAAGTCAACAAAATATCCCTAATCAACAATAAAACCAACATTATATTTATGCTTCCTACTTAACGTCAACACATCTGCATGTAAAGTTTAAACT
>JAAXYW010000814.1:0-28958 GCA_036851895.1 Orthonychiurus folsomi | reverse complement strand
GTGGCCCAAATTTGGAAATCGCTTTTTCTACGCATGTGCAAAGTTTGAAATTTGTATGTCTCAAGACGCGCCGGAGAAAATGATATTCAGGGTGGCTAAATAATTTTTCCTCCTACTGTATATATATAGTAATGTCCGCCAGAACCTTTGAATTCAAAATTGACTTTTAAATGACATTACTATATCCCTACTACACTGTACATAATGCAGTTTTTTCTGAGCTGTAATTCAAGTAAAATATGTTTATAATATACTATTTTTTAAAGCGGATAAGAGTCGAGCTCAAAAATTTTACTGATCCTGTGAAGTTTTAATAGCTTCATATTGTACGATTTGTTGAAAGTCGTCGATGCGGTACTTTATTACGCATACAAATCCGATAGTTTGAACGTAATTCTCGAAGAGAACACAACATCTAAATTGGTATGAAAGTGTACAAGGAATTATTGCCCGTCCAAGTACGGCTAACAAACTTCCACTCGAAAAGCAGTTGATTCTGAGTCCGACAGACTTAAAAAATTTAACAAAGAAAAAAAAATGAGATGATTGCCATTGACCTGACATCTTAATTACAACTGGGAGCAACTAAAAAAACAATCCAATTTCATAGAGAACGTTGCATTTGCATAATGTTGTTCGTTTGTATTTGTTTTGTGTTGAGCACAAGTTTGGAAATTCATGGAAGGATTTAATAATTTTGTCTCCGTATTTCAGTACTGGTTCTCCTTTTGCCTTTTTGATTTCGTAATGGTAACCCTCAAAGAGTTAAGTTTCTCAATCCTAGGTGCAAGTCGAATTGGACGGTGAATGAACATACATAATTAACAGTTGGTGTCCGGGTCGTCATAATTTCTTGTCAACCCTACAAACGATTGCGTGACTTTTAGCATTGAGTTCATATGTCAGTGTTTCGGTGGACGATGAAATCATTGTTTGGGAAGCCAGGCTTGTAATTCTTACTGTCTGTCTTTGCAAGTCAAAATTCAATCCAAAAATCGATCCTTTACTCCTCATATTCGTTTTCACTGTGGATGTAATTATCTGCTCCTGATTTATTTAGTGGATTTCAAGATGGATAGCAATGGCTCTGGTGGTACGCGAGAAGTTGAATGTCGCGTGTGTGGAGACAAAGCTTCAGGGAAACACTACGGGGTCCCTTCGTGTGATGGCTGCCGTGGATTTTTCAAGAGATCAATAAGAAGGTATGCATTTAATTAGGACTTGCTTATTTTCAGAGCGGATGCTGTAAACATTGGATTTTATTGTCTCTAATAACTTCAAAACCTTGGATTGCGAGGCGATTAATGGACATTCGATTTACTTGGAATTATTGCTGTAATGTGCAAACTAGTGTGCAATTAAAAGATTCCATTCTCTCATTGTGCATGCATATAATATAAGTTTAACTAAACATTACAAAGAAGATTATTACTTTCTAATTATATATATTAAAAATCTCCGAAACCACCCAACGTGGAATAGAATTTTATTATTTCTCAGTGTTTCATAAGGAAACCAGTAAATCAAATGGCCTGGAATGCGAAATGCATCTTTCCAAAGTCACCAAACTTATATAGGTAGTTCACGCCTAAAAAGTCGTAATGAAAACAATTGTAACACAAAGTCGGTGACTCGTAACTTCTTCTGTCGCCAAGTATCAAACATTAATTTAATTCAATGCTTTAACGTTAAACCAGGTAAAGTCAATTTGTGTCTTGAAACTCAACTAGTGGGGATTTAACGTTACGATAAAAACGCTTTAAAGAAACCCTCTTTACAAACTTGATGTCAACTGGATTTATTTAATAGAAAAAGTGAACCATATAACGGCACTGAAACCAACTTTCAAAGAGCAAACGTTATTCGGCTATTTGCAGTGCGCTGATACATAATAACTAAATTTTCGATATTCTTTTCGGAAGGAACCTGGATTACGTGTGCAAAGAAGCAGGGAATTGTATTGTGGACGTCACACGCCGTAATCAATGTCAAGCATGTCGATTCAAAAAGTGTCTTCACGTCAACATGAAGCGAGATGGTGAGTGTTCGTTGGCGTTCTGACGCTTCTTGACTCATTATCCTGACAAACTCTTTGAATATGGTGAATACGGCTATAAACATTTAATGGCGAATCCATGTAATGTAAGAATACAATTTGTAAAGAAAACTTTCGACCGCAGTCCCCTGTAAAATCCGTTGAGTGAGAATTCATTTTCTCCACTTCTCACTTCCAAACTGTAGGGCTGGAGTGGGAAAGGGGACACCTGGGTTATTTTTCAGGGGATTGAATGACTTATTCATTGCATGACTTTCACAGGCACTTTCAAAAGCTTTAGCATCCTTAACTCACCATTATTATCTTTCATCACAGCCTAAATCACCAAACCCATTCTTCCCCACTTTGTTCATCTACCACACATTTGGAGTAGTCGTAGTTCGTAGTTGAGCACAAATCCAGGCACATTTTGTCGTCTTTTTCATCACACAAGGATCCGTGTCAATGTGTATTATTACATGACGTCAGACTAGGCTGAGCTCATCATGGTTTTTGGATTCATTTAGGAATAAAATTTGAAAAGTTGCCACTTGTCACTTGTCAGCAACATTATTTTTAACTTTAATGGTACAAAACACCACCAAATAAAATACGTGGTTTTTTAAATTCCTTAAAGACAAACTGTAGGCAACTAAACTTTATAATAATCAAAATTACTTTAAAAGAATATATATCTGAACTAAAATTGCATGTTAGGGCAGCTTGTTTTTGATTATGCTCAACGTTACATACAATAACTTGAAATTGTCTGTCAAGAGTGCCAAAATAGTAGAATTATTGCGCGGATTTGCAGCAATTTTTCATATGCTCATAGTCAGTGACAAATGGCCTGCATTTAATTAAAAGTTGACCCGATGAACCAACCATACCACAAAAAGTGTAATTTTGAAAGGCAATTGAACCCTTGGAAGTTAAACCTCACGTCACGTACTCCGTCTAGTTAAGTACATAGATGGAATGCATTCCATGGAATATATATTATCCCAACAAAAGGAATTGAATAGTGTTGGAGGAAAAGGCGGAGATGAGAAGGCATGGGGTCCCCGTCCACGAGTGTTTGTGTTGCCATTAGGGGTTTAACAAATAGTGTCACTCCCAGCTGGCCTGATTCTCACTCACTTTCCCCACAGCAGCCAGCCGCGACTTTCTTTTCCCCGAAAAAACATTTTGTCACTCTTTCACACCCACTTTTTATTGACAATGGTTTGCTCTCCCGCACTGTACACGACTGCTACCTCTGTTCATGACTTATGGACCGAACTTTGGCAGTCTGACGAATAAACAGCAACTCACAGTCGCTCCCTTCACACTTTTATTTAAACAAAGGTTCACACTTTCACACATCATTATTACTCAAGTATTCAGACAGATTATTTGTTCAGCACTTGTCCTCCCAGCCCATTATTGACCTAGGTATACCTCATGCCTTGCTTCGTGATGTCTAAATGGTTTCTATTTCGCTCTTTCGCCTCGCTAATGATTTGTAAAGATGTCCGTGGACTATTTTAATAAAGTGGATCACAGTTCACTTGAAAAAAAAAACTCGACTCAAATCGGCAAGATAGCATAAACCCTTTCGTATTTTCACAAAATCATTTAAATATACAAGACGTTACAAACTAGATCCCCTTGTGGTGACTACAATTGTGATAGCAATCAAATTGATTTTCCTAAACGGCCAAGGCAAGGCCCCGTTTCAGCAAAAAAAAAAACTGGAATGCTTTGTAATTCTGATTCAGCCCTTAATTTAGCCGTACAGAATGAAAGGTCACCAAGAACGATGGGTCTCAACAAAGCAAGGGTTCAATTCCAAACCTACAATCCAGCGGCTGGAGTCTACTTTCCCGGAAGTGGACCATTCAAGAACATTTCTTCAGCAGGGGATGGTCGATTCTATCCATTTCTTCAAGCAGCCACAGCTTCCGTAATGTCAATGCCGACAAGGCGCCTCCTTTTCACGTCTCCTCACAATCAGCCCCAAATTCTCTCACCTCCGTCTCCAGCACAGACCGACCCCGCCAACAAGGACAAGGGCGGAAGTCGTGAGGAGGAAGTCACAACGACAACAAACAATGAAATGGACTTCTACCCATTCATCAGTGCCCATGAAAATGTCTACGAGTCAGCTGCAAAGTTACTCTTCTTGAGTATCAAGTGGGCGAGGAGTGTTCCTAGTTTTGGGGGAGTAAGTCTTGCAAAATCTAGTAAAAGTAAATTGCCAAAAATAAAAATATAATGAACCCAAGTAATTATTTTCTTATTTGTTTCCAGCTTCCAACTGCCGATCAGTCAACGTTATTAGAACATTCCTGGTCTGAATTATTTGTCCTGAGTGCAGCACAGTGGGGTCTTTTCATTGATGGGTCATTCCTGATTGGGAAAAACGGCAGTCAGGTCACCAGTGCCAAGAAACTTACTGATATTCTAAACAAGATTGGAAACTTGAACCCAGATCATACGGAACTAGCCTGCATGAAGGCAGTCGTTCTTTTTAAACCAGGTGAGTCTGGCGAAGCTAATTGTTTATAATAATTTAGTACTTATTTTGCAAACTTTTCCCTAGAAATCCCGAATTTGATGTCACAAATTCGAATGGAAATGCTCCAGGATCAAACAATGATGATGCTCCAAGAATACTGCTTTGCAAAAACTCCACTTAACAAAATTCGTTTTGGCAAACTCCTGCTGAGCTTTCCATTATTAAAAACTATTTCAGGAAGCGATCTGGAGGACTTATTTTTTAAGCAAACTGTTGGTGAAGTATCTATTCAGAAATTAATTTCAGACCTAGTCAAGTCACCATTTTAAGAAGTGCGGAAAGTCATTTTATTTATTTTTTTTTGCTTGTTAACAATGCTGACAGATACATTGAGGCATGAGGTATACTGTACTTTAATACCAAAGATTTGGATATAAATAAAAAAAAAAGCTAATCAATGGTTATCTTCATCCTGACTTAACAATAACCGAGATTTGAGAACAAAGCTTTTGGAGTGTGATGTTTAGTCTACTTCTTCCATACGTGAAGCATCTTCCTCACCCTCGAGTGGAGGGATATCATCCTTGGATGCAGCAATTTCTTCAGTTGCTGGCACTGTGTCTTCTTCATCAATTCCGAGACCAAGTTTGATCATGCGGTGGATTCGCCCAGCATGAATCTAAATAAGTTAAGATCATAATAAATCATGATATTCACTGATCAACTGTTTTAAACAAGTCAAGTTCAACTTACCATTGGGTCTTCCAAGCAGAAACCAGAGCTCAACAAACTAGTCTCATATAGAAGCATGACGAGATCCTTAACAGCTTTGTCGTTCTTGTCATTATCAGCCTTGATGCGTAGATTCTCAATAATGGAGTGATCAGGGTTAATTTCAAGATGTTTCTTAGCCGCCATGTAACCCATTGTTGAAGAATCTCGAAGCGCCTGAGCTTTCATAATTCTCTCCATGTTGGCAGTCCATCCATATTGAGATGTAACGATGCAGCATGGGGAGTCGACGAGTCGGTTGGAAACAACGACTTTCTCAACTTTCTTGTCAAGAATGTCCTTCATGACTTTGCACAGACCCTCCAATTTAGTCTTAGCCTCTTCGAATTTCTTTTTCTCCTCTTCGTCTTCTGGGAGTTCAAGACCCTCCTTGGTGACACTGACAAGTTGTTTGCCATCGAACTCTTTCAACTGTTGGACGACATACTCATCAATAGGCTCGGTCATGTAAACAACTTCGAATCCGCGCTTCTTCACCCGCTCAACAAATGCAGAGGTTGAAACCGTCTCACGTGATTCTCCTGTTAAGAATAAATTAAAACGTTAGACATCGCACAAAGAAGTAGTTTATAGGCAAAAGTATAATCAATAGTCATTTTCTAATAAATATTTGGCAAATTTGGTTTACCTGTGATGTAATAGATGTGCTTTTGACCTTCCTTCATTCTTGATACATATTCGGTGAGACTGGTAACTTCATCACCCGATGCGCTCGTGTGGTAACGCAGCATTTCGCTAAGCTTCTTTCGGTTTTGGGAGTCCTCGTGTATTCCAAGCTTCAAATTCTTGCTGAATTGCTCGTAAAATTTTTTGAAGTTCTCCTTATCTTCTCCAATTTCATCAAACAATTCCAAGCACTTTTTGACCAAGTTCTTGCGGATGACCTTCAAGATCTTGTTTTGCTGAAGCATTTCTCGAGAAATATTCAAAGGAAGATCTTCACTGTCGACGACACCTGCAATTCAACAAAGTTGTTTTAACTAATGTACTCATTACTCAACTTCAACAAATAAACCAATTCAATAATAATTATAAATTTTACCTCGAACGAAGTTGAGGTATTCTGGAATTAAGTCTTCACAGTTGTCCATGATGAAAACACGACGAACGTAGAGCTTGATGTTATTCTTCTTCTTTTTGTTCTCGAAAAGATCGAAAGGAGCACGGCGAGGAATAAACAGGAGTGCCCGGAATTCAAGTTGACCTTCGACGCTGAAGTGTTTGACCGCAAGATGATCTTCCCAGTCATTGGTCAAGCTCTTGTAGAACTCGCCATACTCGTCTTGGGTAATGTCATCTGGGTTGCGAGTCCAAATTGGTTTAGTTTTGTTAAGTTCTTCTTCTTCAGTGTATTTCTCCTTGATCTTCTTCTTTTTCTTGGTCTTGTCAGCCTCTTCTTCCTCGTCATCAACGTCTTCAATCTTTGGCTTTTCCGCATCATCTTCCTCACCCTCCTTCTTCTCAGCTTCATCGGCTGGCTTTTCCTCCTCTTCTTCTTCCTCAACTTCCTTGTCACGTTCCTTCTCAACCAACAGCCTGATTGGGTAACCGATGAACTGGGAATGCTTCTTCACAACTTCTTTAATTTTTGTTACCTGCAAAGTAATAAGTGGCATTTGTTTAATTCGGTTCAGGTTTTCAACAAACAGTTGCATTCTTTAATTTTAATTATGCTTATTTAACTTTAACATATAAATGATCAACCAATGAATTTAAAACTTACCCCGCAATAGTCTAACTGATCTTCCTTCAAATGGAGGATAATTTTTGTTCCACGTCCAATGCTTGGCCCATTGTCAGATTGAATGGTGAAACTTCCTCCAGCACTTGACTCCCAGATGTACTGTTCGTCGTCATTGTGCTTGCTGATGACAGTCACTCGGTCGGCCACCAAGTAGGCAGAATAAAATCCCACACCGAATTGACCAATCATAGAAATATCAGCGCCTGCTTGAAGAGCCTCCATAAAGGCCTTTGTTCCAGACTTAGCGATGGTTCCCAAGTTGTTGACCAAGTCGGCTTTTGTCATTCCAATGCCAGTGTCTGTAATTGTGAGGGTCTTCCCTTCTTCGCTTGGGTCGATCTTGATGAGGAGTTCTTTACCGGAGTCAAGTTTGGTGGGGTCAGTCAATGACTCGTACCGGATTTTGTCCAAGGCATCGGAGGCATTGGAAATTAATTCTCGAAGAAAGATTTCTTTGTTGGAATAAAAAGTGTTGATGATGAGGGACATCAACTGCGCGATTTCGGCTTGGAAAGCAAACGTCTCCACCTCCCCACCTTCCATCGCAGCTTCCGGCATCTGAAACGATATCAAAATTCAAAATGTAAAACGCATTCACAATTGCATCACCGAAAACTGGCGCACTGAAATAGGCGTACGGCAAAAGACAGAAAATCAAAACTTAATTAGGTGAGTTTATCGATACATGCCATGGAAGGTTCCAGAACGCTCTATTTCGCCTCTATTACATCAGGCACCATGCAAGGCATGGCAAGGCCCGCCCGGCCACGCATTATTTTTTTAATCTTAAAAAAAGACTCCCGGATTCCAAAGAACTACCAGAACCAGAAAAATATAACTTACGTTTATTAGAAGTTTTTAAATATGGATTTGTTGAAATGAATCACAATAACTTTGAAAAGCACTGGGTTTTTAGAAGATGGTTTAGGAATTGTCCAGCGTTAGAGCACTTTCGCGAATGAGAGGAAGAGACGCTTCTTCCCGGTTCCTTTATACAAGTTCGGATTGTTCGAGAAGATTCGAGAACATTGAGTGAGAAATGAGTGGAAGGGATGGATGAAGGAGGTGGGGTTTATAGCCCAAGTTGAATGGATGGATGGACAGCCTCCTTCATCCGAACCCGTATGCAGCCCAGTGTAGTTGTTCTCGAAGATTCTCGAATATTCTGGAAGCCGGCTTTTCACGTTTTGAATGGGCTATTGACCATCCCTCGCCATGCCGTGTTTTTTTTGGGTTGAATTGAATCCATGATTCACGCCATGCTGCCGCAACCATGCCGCCACGGCGCGTCGTGCATGTATGCCCGCTCATACCATGCTTCATGAAAATTCCTTTGAATGCCATGACATGACGCTTTATTCCAAACTTGATTTCGCGGTTATGTAAAAGTGTACAATTACATGGGGTTCTGGAAGAAAGTCAATTAATTTCTGAAGTCTAGAACAAGTAAAGATAAATTTGCATTGGAATATTGGAAACGGATTTGAGGGATTTGCTATAATTATGCTGGATGAATTATAATGTAATTTTAACTTTGTGGTGCATTTGGTGGGATATGGCATTTATTTGGGTGGAATCCAATCTTGGTTTGGTCTTTAGTTTGACGACACTGCGAATGAGTTGAATTTTTGCTTGTACCTAGTTAACTTTATCCCTGAGATATTGGATTTTGATTTTGTATAGTTGAGTGAGTTGAGTTGAAATTCAGCAACGCATTTTGCACAATCACTAGATCTCCATCTCCGAAGCAATTTCAAAGCATGAATGGTCATTTTGGTCATGTCCTGTACTGATCATGACCAGAAAGAAAACAAGGAAGAGGGAAAGTAACCATTTTTATGGGTTTAGCTGCCACTGCCCACTACAGCAGTGGTTGCCCATTTGACACAGTATAATACTTGCATGCTCTTAAGTACATATTTTGTTTAAATATTCGGGTAAAAACATCTAATGCTAGCTAATACTATTTCATCATACTTGCGGATAAAGGTGGTGATTCTCACGGCGCATCGGAATCAAGAAATTATAAGAACCACACATCGGCGCTAATTATTACTCATCTTTCACGTGCGGTCAACACGTAGTCGGTTTCACAAGTTTGCTGCTTTTCGCGAAGTATACGAAGGGAAGAGTGCTAATAAATTTAAGTACCTTGTGCAAAGGCTCGGCTGCTTGCGCTAGTTTTTTTAAACCAATTTATATTAGTCTTTGTTTCATCAAGAATTGCAACTCGCCACAGAATACAAATTATAATTTGTTCACATAAAATTAACTAAGGACTAATTCAGCTCAATTTTCTCCTCTCTGGCCATGCAATTTTGATCGTGGGATCTTGATTATTATTTTCCCTCCTAAGCTCGCCGCACCTCTTTTTGAAGGTAAGAAGTAGCATCGATTTCATCACAAATTTATGCGCGAAATGCCGAGTATTGCGGGCTTTGACTTTGCTTTGAATGCATCTGAAATTTAGTTAACCAAAGCCCATCCGCACCCTGCTGGGAGCACTCTCCAGCAATTAATATTTCTGCTCAAGTAAACCAGTAAGTTTTTGTAGTTGTAGCAAATAGCGTTGGTTGTCTTACATTTAGTGTTAACAGTTCTAAATTTCACTGTAGGCACAGACATGTGTAGTAACCGGGAACGGACTGCTGCAAGTGGGTATTCATGTTATCCAGCCATGGAAAGATTGGATCCAAATCGTGGTTGGGGAGGAGAACATTTAAGGTTAGAGAGACGGCCTTAAACATTTACTCGTCCTGATTCCAGTTGGACTGCTGCCAGTGGGTATTCATGTTATCCAGCCATGGAAAGATTGGATCCAAATCGTGGTTGGGGAGGAGAACATTTAAGGTTAGAGAGACGGCCTTAAACATTTACTCGTCCTGATTCCAGTTCCGCTTCCTGTTAAATAAGATTTTTGTGATAAGTATCACAAGCCATGAATCTCATCTTTCCAGGGCAAAGAAAAGGGCTCAGACAAGCCGAGTTAAAGACACCGATAATGGTGACTACAGGAACTACGGAAGTGTCAGTAGAGGACAAGAGCTCGCATTTATTCTTCACTCCAGAAATCCCGGCACACAAGGCCCAAGACCATCAACATCGTCCTCGGCAAATCAACAGAAGCCACCAGACACAACATGTCAGGAGGGTAAAACATTGGATCAACCGAGAATTAATTCCAGTCGTTATGAAGCCGAAGCAATTCAGCACGCAATCGCTGATCTGGCAAATGTGCCTCAAGAAGTTGAGCGTGCCATCAGATCTGGTGTATCTGCTCCTGGTGGAAAGTCGAAGGAAAGTCAACAGATGTTTCGAGAAGTGAGTAATGTGCGGGATATGATTATGGTGTCCAAAATCGTGCAGAGGAGTTACAATTTTGGAATTTTTAATTTCAGGCAACAAGAAAACTCAATATTCAACCTTCAACCAAAGTCTACCGCGATCTTTTGGATATTGATGTTACACCTGAAGTGAATCTCAAACGAAACCCGTTAAAGCCGAAGAAAATTGATCCAGTTCCAGTCCTTGAAGATTACATGCAAGTTCAGTACAATAAAGTTAAGCCATATAATTTTTCACTTACTATAAAAAGAAAAGACGAATCTTACACAAGTTCAACTATAACCTGTTTAAATGACGATAATGCGAATGACTACGATTTGATTAGATTGGAACGAATGTTCATAAGTCAATAATTTCTTGGTGTAAATGCAGTTATTTTTTATGTCAGTTCAGTTATAATTTCTTTCATTGCAATTTTGCAATGTCTCCTGGCTTGGCTGGAGAATGTCATACAAACTTTTCAAAATATTACGAAATTAATAAAATTAATTGCACGTTTTAATTTTTTAACGCTATAGTAGCATTTAAGTTATTTTTTCACGTATGAGATTAATTCATAAACGAATCCCTGATTGCGAGATTATATCCTAATATTAAAAGCACCTAGACTTAGATTATCGTCTTTGATCCAAACACCGTACTCCTCTCTTTGTTCGACTGATTGTGGTGGGCCACTAGAACGCTCAAACATTGGACCCACTCTTCGGCATTTTTCCCATCTTTAGGTTTGAGGACATAAGTTTTATCTTCAGTAAATATCTCAAATGCCTTTGGAATATTTCTGTGCGAACGTGAAACACGGACGGATCTGATTTGTGTCAAATCCAATGTGGTCAGAATGGAGGACTAAAAAAAAGTAAAATAAATTCAGGCTTCTCATAATTTACAGCTTTAAAGCCATCCGTTTGTAGGTATTTAAATTACTATATTTCAGTTTTAAATAGTTTTTCTATGTTAGTCCCTAACTATTAAACGATAAAGTTGAGTGGAAACTTTTATTTGGTAGTCAAAAATTACTTGAACTGAATATAAAATATAAACTAAAAATCAAACAAGAAATATGCTGCAAGTTAGTGGAAGGCATTTGAACATAACTCACCCGGTCTCTGCAACTCAATTGACCTCCCGATAACGTAAAGTATCTTGTTCTCCACCTCTTAAAAAGCCTCCACTTTCCTTTCTTTTCCTTCATTTCCCCTTCGATCACTGGATCCGTTTCATTCAGTATTCCAAGAGCTTTCTCTGGATGATTGCACAGGAAGCAACCCCATTGCTTATAACTTCCATTAAAGCTGAACACATCAAAGAATCCCGACATTCTGAGCTCTATTAATAAGTGCTCGTGCTCCTGTAGATATTACAGCTTGGTTTACAATGAGTAGGTAATTATTTAAAGAAAGTGCATGTACTCGTACCCTTGCATTTGGAAATGCTGAGGTTACCAACGTTAAAAACGTTTTGCTATCACACTTGAGTATGTCCCAGCAATTCTTTAAACTGCTGACAGACTGTTCCCTAGTACTCAAAGCAACGCTAGATCTGGATTGCAGAGCTAAAAACATAATGTGAATCCATGCACGAGGATACTGGGTCTTCATTGTAAACAAGGTGTTGGAATAAAGGCAATGGGCTGTGGATCGATCCTGGCAGGCAAAATGCAGTTTCGCAGTTTTTTTGGATTTTCGCTCTGAGAAATATAATTTTTTATTGTAAGAAAGACCTTTCCAGCTTAATTTTCGTTCCCCGAACTCACCTTCGATTGTACATTTCACAGGGAGTGGGATTTTGACACATATTTTTTCCATGTATGCTTTTATCTTCTCTAAATGCTTTTCACAGAAGTGTTGGACTGTGTCCCTCATTGGATATGGTTCAAATACGCTGATTCTCTGAAAATATATTTTAAGATACAACTGCTGATGTACACGCAGCCAGAACGAGTTCATGGCCTTTATCCGGATTATTTTAATTATTAAAACAATTAGGAGGCTTGAAAATCTAATGCTTCTGCTTTGCTTCAAAATGTTCCAAATTCTGGACACTCAGAAACGTAAATATCGTCTTACATGTCCTCCATTTCCCATATCTTCTGGAGAGGATACGTAACCGTTTTCCGCACTTCTTAAATCCGGTTGACTTTGTACAATGTGATGACTTGGTGGCAACCCCTTCAATAAACTTGCCTTACTGGCCTTATTGCTCAGATTTGATTGAGTTGTACTGCTCAGGGTTTGAGCGGAAGCTAAGGAGGTCAGATGAGAAAATGATCTGGTAGCGGGTGACTGGTAGTGGTTATGATGCGGAGGATGCATTAGATTTACTGTGGAGTCGCCAGCACTGCTCGGAGTTGTCATTGTAATACTCATTCCACTGAAAATGTGAATGTTTCATTGGCTCAATTCAATTCAATACACTGGAAGGTTATTAACGTGGACTTACCTGGTGGATTTTGAATAATGTTGTGGCAAGGTCAATGGGCGACTAACTTGAAGCTTTGTTAGGCTTTTGTGAAGGCTAGTTCCTAAAAATGAAGAAATTCAACACAAATTTAACTTCACAAAATCAACCCTAATAACAAATCGCCGATGAAAAGCTTGAAAACCTACGAATATACAATTCATTAATACTTGTTATAACTTATAAATGTAACGGATGTCAACCACGTTTTTATATCAGCACTGTAACAATATAAAAGGAAACCGGCTCATGGGTCTCTAAATTGATTGCAGTGTGGGGACTATTTTAATGTACTGTATTAGATTTCTTACCATTGTTTAATCTCCCCCTGCTATTGTCCATTCGGTTTTCGAACAAGTCTAGCACTTGGTGATTGGGCGGATGTTTGATGGTATGGGAAATCGTTTACCCGAATTACCGTGATCCCGTTACCACCGACTTGTATTTGTGGGCTAGATAGTGTGCATTAAAAAAATTCGGTTAGTTATGGATCCCCCACAAAGCACACATTTTTAACAGTGTTCATTTACCCAACTCCACTTAGCTTTTCCAACAATGGCACATGACAAGGGCTTGAGCATAGCATCCGTAGCCGTTCTATCAGACTTCCGTTTACCAAAATTGTATTGCTCTGGCACAGCGTTAATACTTCTCCTGGATTTGAAAAATCAGTTCAGAAATTGTTAATTCAAATATTGTAATTAATCAATATTAAGTATCCCTTACGTAGAACTTGAGCTTGAATTGATGGCTGCATATCTTTGTTGAGGAGAGTAATTAAATGTGATAATGATTCATAACTTCGTTCCTGATATAGAGTTGTTATTGTAGGAATTGTAATTAAATGTCAATCTATTAAGCATACAGTACCACATGAATGCATACCTTGAAAGACACACCGACGGTTCTAAGAATTTCTGCAACCGTCCCAACACAATTTACATTGACATCTGTCGCTGCTTTTATTTTCCCCATTTGCTCTGAAACAGATCTGGAACTTGAGCTCATAGCCAAGAACACTTGCAATACTTGTGTTGTGGTTTGATAAAGTTTCAAACAATCCAGAAGTTGAGGCATGGAGGGTTCCAGTAACTTCAAAATGAAGCGTTTTAAATTATTTCCACAACACTCTTTTGAATAAGAACTTGTAATAAACCATGTAATTTTTAATTTTACCATTGCATTGTCTCCAGCTACCATTGTAAAAAGTTGTAACAAAGCCAGTTTGTCATTATTTTCTATCTTTGGCAATAAGGAGGCCAATGCCATCACATGCTCTTGAATCCTTTCCCGATTCAAAGTGTAAATTTGTGGAAGGACGCGAGCCAGAGCGTGGTTTCCTAATTGTCATGCCCAATTTTAGCATAATTTTGTTTTTAATTAATGTTGAGTGTAAAACCCCAAACAGAATCAAAATCTTACCCCCGATCAATGCATCAATCAACGGTTGGACATGTTTGGCCAATAAATCCGGATTTTCAATTGCCGCGAGAGGCAGATAACACGTCACATTTCTGCACAGTTCTCGGTTTCCTTTGTGTAAAAACTTAACTGCCACTGGTAATGCAACTTTCATCACAGCCCGATTTGTGTAATTCTAAATGAGCCGTGAACACCAATTTTTTTACACATTGTTCAATTTAATAGTAAACCGCTAACAAATTGAATTCATACCAGAAACAAGCAGGCCATCACATCAGATGCAATTTTTGCATGCGGTGGATATTTTGTTCCAGGGGAATGTTTCAGGTTCGACGTATTCAGGTCATAGTTCAAACAACTTATGAGGAGATTAACGAGGCTGTCACTTGTGGTGTTGATAAGATTTAGTTCTCTACAAAATTTAAAGATGTTTAACATTGGATTTGAAGTTTGGCAATACAAATGCAATTACTGACCCCACACAACTTGTGACCCTTGCCACGCATATCTCCACAACACTTTGATCATTCTCGTTCAACAAATACTCTTCATTGGATGTTATGTCACGGATTTTATCAAGAACTTCCGGCAAATCCGGAATGATGAGGGTGTCTGGCAGAAGAAATAAGTCTCCGGCCTGCAATGTACATATTTTATGTGGTTTAAAAATTACCCTTTGCATGAAGATTAAACTCCAAATCAGTTTGTGTGGAGAACGTAGAGAATGTTTGAGAACTGAATTTCCAGCTTTATAAGTACGCTATATACTTATTTCCAATACATCGGTGAAGTTAATTAGTTTCCAGGTTTTTTAGTTCTACGTTGGTCCAGCAGAAAGCGATAAAACAAACAAGTAACATTGAGATCTCGAACGGAGAACGTGGTACTTTTACGTAGTATTGCATGAATCTTGGCTACGCCGAAATNACATTGAGATCTCGAACGGAGAACGTGGTACTTTTACGTAGTATTGCATGAATCTTGGCTACGCCGAAATTGAGAATTTTTTTTGGTAAAAACTAAACCTGAATTGGGGATCGGTTACCGTGATTTAGACCACATTCATTTATCTTGCTCAGATGTTTCTTAAAGCTTGAAGCAGAGCCAGCAGGGAATAGTAAGGGTTTTATTTTATTTATATAATAGGCATCGGTGAATTGAACTACACTTCGTGATGAATTCACCCTAATTTATTGGATTTGATCAAACCCATACGAGCTCAAATTAATTCGAAACATTTTTAAGTACCTAGCTGGCGACGTCCCCAGTCATAATAAATTATATTTTAAATGATTATCATCTGCACAATAATAAGTAGATAGATACGCCAAATTTTAGGTGCTTAGGTGAAAGCGTACTATGTGCGAGTTACGCCAGCCAAAGCTACCATCTGAATTCTCATTTGGCAAGAACACTTGAGGGCATAAAACTTTTATTTAAAGTTTTGTTAGCTTTTATTCCCAAATTCCCATTCCCTCACCTTTGACAAGTCCTTGTCGTTAAGGACAAGTTTGAAGAGGTCGTGCATTTCAATCGGAGTCGCACGTGCATGTAGTAATTCGTTCCTACTTTACATGCACAGACAACTATCGCCCGTCCAGCTTTTTCCCGGCTCGGTCTCCCAATTCCCGGGTATTATGTCGTCGGAATAGAGGGATCCTTACTTTGAAGCCACCACTACTCCCTTCGCATGCGCTTCCCTTCAATAATTATTGATCCGCGGCTACTTTTCCGGAGAAATAAAGTAAATTCACGGATCTGTCGGTTCATTCCATTCCAGACGAAGTCTTAACCCAGCCAGCCACCACTTGATAAATCCGAATCGGAGCGGATTTAGATTCAGTACGGTTACGTTTTACTCAGAATGGTAGTCCCTCCACAAATAACACTCCTTCAAAAACGAAACATGAAATCCGAGTCTCACATTCACTAAGTCAACTCCAAACTGTCGAAAATCACACACGGGTCACGGTGACAGTGATACACAACTGCACAGCACTCACCTGCCAAATACTAAATTCATTTGTTCCACTAACCCAGGATCATCGATATTATTAAGTACGTTTATCAGTCGAAGTGCGTACGTACGGAATACACTTGTAATTCAATTAATCATCAAACCCTTCACTATTTGCGATGTTATCTTTGAGATAGGTGGTTGATTGCTAATGCCAATGCTAACCACGTATATTTGCGAACATATTTTGTGACCAGATAAACTCGGAGGATTTGCGGTGATAATGTTTTGCAATAAAAATCGGAAGTGAAGGTCCAGTGAGGGGCAAGGAATTAACTGTGGACGGTTTTGGTGACACTCGAGTTTTTCATCATCGTCAACAACCTTCCGTGCACTCTTATTTACTTATTTAACCCTTCTTGCAGTTTGAAACATTCCACCACCTTCCCACAAACCAGCAAACCAACCCTCCACCGTAATCTGTACAATTTCCCTGAAGGTGCAGACCCAACACCACCGAATCCTTCACTATCATCTCTACTCTTTGGTCAACCATTGTTGCCATACTATGTGAGTCATTCCTACGGAAAGATAGATATACCGTTCTCACAATTTTTATGTACTCCGATTTTTGCAGACTAATAACTTTTATGTTGTGTGTGTATGGGATGGATGTTATTGCTCCTCAATTTGTTTGCACTGCGAATTACATTGAGTCTGGCTGACGCATAGGCATTAATAATAGTGATAACGAACCACGCAGTCATTGGTAAAGGAGTGTAATTGTCAATTTGAGGTCTATTTCTATTCTGTCTGGAAACTAACATTCATAATTGAAGCATAACGTGGGATTAGTCGGAATTGCCTGACTGGCTGGCAGGAACAATGCAATAAACGAATGTGTACTTTACCGAGAAAGAAAGGAAAGCAGTTAAGGCAAGCAGGGTAATTAAATGGCAATTTGATGGAAGTAGTAAATCCTTTGTTCAAGTACGTCTTTTTGTCAACATTTGCTAAATTACTGTTAATCGCGCGCCAGGCCTCGCTCAAGTCTCTGGACAAGCCAAATTCGGACTGAGTTCCAAATTTGATCTAAAATCTTTACTTGGACAGGTTACCTTCGAATTTAGGTTAATAGAGTAAACCTTGATTTAGTCTAAAATTTTGTGGTTTAAGGGACTAAGCTTGTTCCGAATTAGGTTTCACTAGATTTATTGGTTTAGCTTATGAACACAGCAAGGAAGAAATAAAACAAAGAATGAGTCTTATTTTTGTAGTTAATCAAATCGAGTTTAGGGGCTATGGAATTTAGATCGCAACATAACAGAGAAAACTTGATCAGCGAAGCTCAAAAGCACATATTTCCGTATTGCCAATGAAAGAAAACAACGGAGACAATAATTCGTGTAGTACATACAAATGCAATTGCAATGCCGTTAACCGATCGGCATTTTGCTCTTTCATTTACCAAATTCAACATTAATAATTTACATCTTTGCAAGCCAATTACTGTTATATTATACTGTCAATTTCAAATCAGGTAAATTAACACAAGTAATTATTCAACAAATGTTTTCTTTCACTAGATCTGAGAGCAAATGAAAAATGTCGAGTAAGCCGTCACCACCGCCAAATTGCAACGAAAACCTCCCTGTCTACAAACTGGTTGTAGTCGGCGATGGAGGCGTCGGCAAATCAGCTTTGACGATTCAGTGAGTGCAATAATTAATAACAGAAATATAAAATTAGAACCATTTCCTACTATAGATTACCTACACTATTATGACACCTATCATTTGAGTAATACATTACTATAAATCAATTATTTAACCTGACTTTTAATCTTCCTACTCGTGTTTTACACGCATCAACAATTACATGAATTTTGCCTTATATTTGCTTATGCAGATTCTTCCAAAAGATGTTTGTTTCGGATTATGACCCTACAATAGAAGATAGTTATATTCAACACACGGAAATAGATGGCCAATTGTGTGTTCTTGATGGTAAGTCGAAAAAGAAACTGTGCGCTATTGCTATTACCATTACTTGAACTTATTTGTGACATGTGCAATACTGACGTCAAATATTGTCCCACAGTGCTTGACACAGCTGGACAGGAAGAATTCTCAGCAATGCGGGAACAATATATGCGAAAGGGAGATGGATTTCTGTTGGTGTATTCAGTCGTAGATCCGCAATCATTTGAAAATATAATGCACTTTTATATCCAGATACTTCGCGTCAAAGACAGGTACTTAAAATCAGAAGAGTTTGCAACTCGGCAAATGCAATAAATCTACTTTTATACTTGAATGTCAGGAAATTGCAATTGGTTTGATGTATTTTTGAAGGGAAACGTATCCAATGCTCTTGGTTGCCAACAAGGTTGACCTCGTGCATCTCCGCAAAGTTTCCGAGGACCAAGGTCGTGAATTATCACACAAATTGAACATTCCTTATATCGAGACAAGCGCCAAAGATCCACCGGTCAATGTTGACGCAGCATTTCATGAGGTACGTCTTAATTTTCTTAATTTAAAAAAATGTAAACTTGTAATTTAATTCTAATTTTTTTTATGCGAAATTAGGTGGTTCGTATAATAAGGAACTACCCACCCTCCGAGCTTGATAGGAAGAAAAAGGGTAAATGTATTATTGCTTAAAATTCAAATTATAAAAGCCATATGGCTGGGAGGACTGGATTTCAATGCAACATTTGAAGATCTGTAAAAGTATTATTTTGTGAAAACATGTCTGTAATATGATTTTGTATACCTTAATTAATCATTACATACATTTTCCATGTCTTGTACGTTGTACCAAATGTAATTTAAGTGAATAATATGGAGTACAATATGGGACGCCCTTGAAGATTTTAAATATAATCTTTATTTATAAATTATACGACAAAGGTAATGAAAGTTAATTAGCGTAAAGTGAACGTATAAGTTCTTGGATATTGCACAATCCCATTTGAACCACAATCCACGATAAATTAAAACTCTGAAAATGCTTTGTACAGTACAGTCAAGATGCGCGTTTATAATTAAATGACGATACCCTTCTACCAAGGTCTCCAAACATAGGTTTCCTTTCTGTCTGTGGTATTAAAGACAGATAAATTAATGGGTTCTAATTCCACGGATGAAATATCATAAGATGCGCGTTTATAATTAAATGACGATACCCTTCTACCAAGGTCTCCAAACATAGGTTTCCTTTCTGTCTGTGGTATTAAAGACAGATAAATTAATGGGTTCTAATTCCACGGAAGAAATATCAGCGTCAAGTGGGGATTCGTCCGGACAAACGATTTCCAAGTGTGAAGTTATTTCAGACCCTAATTCATTGTTGCCAGAGTCTTCAAGAAACAATCGAGTTTGTTTCACGCAATCCTAGAAAAACGGTGAAATTTGTAAAGCAAATCCTACCGAAAACATTTTCAAGGCTTAAATTAGGAAGCAAGAAAACTAAAACTAAAACTTAAGCTGAGTAAACAAACGAGTGCTCACATCAAACCCATTCCGCCAACTATCACTGCGTTGAAATTCACACATATCCCGAAGATATTTAACTGTCAGTTCCAGAATATCTGCTTTTTCAAGTTTTGCGGAAGACCCGTCCTTCTCCGCCTTTTGGATGGAAGTGAAAGAAAACATTTTAAAACACCACAATAAAAATTTGAAACCCGATGAGTTTGAGTGGTGTGTGAGGGTTTAAGTGCATTTATGGGAGCCTACACACTCACCCCTGTCACAACAATTTTCTTCAATTCCGTCAAACTCTCGTTTATTCTGGCACGCCGCCTTTTCTCCATCAAAGGTTTACTCGCCTGAAAATAGTTTAAAGAATTCGTCAGCTGAACCGCAAACACGAATCTGACGACTACTTTAAACTTTGCACTCCAAATTCCATTATTATTACATTTTGTACTCAAGAATGATGTCCAACATGTCTAGCAATTTTTCAAATCAGTTCTCTCCGTACAGATTTACTTTGCACTTCGCATGACTCTTTCAACTTTAAATCAGTAAAACACGTCTCGTGCAGTACATCTCAATAAAGGTTACTAAAATTACGGATTGGTTTTAATTTTCAATATCACCCTAGGATTACAAATCCTAATTATCCATTTCTTAAGATCGAGGTCGAATTCTATAAATTAAATTAACCATAAAAATAACAATTCCCTACAGTTCGACGGTGGAGACAGATTGCTTAATTGGAACTTGGAAGACTGCAGCACGCAAAATGCCGAATTACACTAAATGAAAACACGTCCTTGCATTTAAAACTTAACTGAACCTAAAGAATTAGTTACCTTTCTATTTGAATGTGAATTGTTATTTCCTCCCTTATTTGCAGCGTTGGATGTGAGTGCCTTTCTGCCGCTTGCCGTCATTTTCTGGTATGACTAACTACACAAATAGGTGCAGGTTCTTCAGCAAAAGATCAGACATGAATGCGAGTCAACACCACCCAGTGCCAAGTGCCAATGCACAGAAAGCATGCAACAAGATACAGTTTTGCCTGGAGTCGCGTGCTTACTGGCCACACTTTTTTGTACAAGATTAGAACACACTCCCACTGTTTGGTACATTGCTTACCGTTCCGTTTGGGAAACGACAACGGCACGTGGATGGCCATTCCACATTATAAATTCAGTTCCCATCTCCACACTTGTTGCATTTCAATTTTAAGTCCGTAAGATGAGAGAAGCCCGAGCCAATGCATGAGCCCTGAACGACGGAAGGGTTGACTTGCTTCTTTTACAGGTGCGTGCAGGTAGCAATTAAATTCTGTGGCACGTGTAGCGATGCGATGCACGCGAGGACTAGGATAAAAATTGAACAATTAAATATTAAATGACAATCATTTGGATCGAGTTCAATTTTGGAACTTTGGTGGTGCTAAGTTCAGGCAATAATAATTCTTAAACTAACTGACTTGCTCCAGGGCCCGCAATCTTTTAGTAGTCTACTCGTATTAACTAATAAAAAACAATTCTAGTGGCGTTTGACCAGGGTAGAACCTCTTCAGGAAACGTAGTTTTAATTTACCGAATAATGATAAGCTAAAGAGTGAGTTTTTTTTAATACATCTATTTATTTCATCCACTTCTCGTGCTTACATTAACATCTACTCAGGAAAAAAATTTAAGCTAGCTATGTTGTTTGTGAAAACAAAGCATGAATTCATTTCCAAGATTTGACTTCATGAAAATAAACTGAAATAGCTTGGTAATTTCTTTCCTAACAGCTAATTTGATATCACAAATTAATATTACTTCTCCTTGTTTAAAGCTTGAATAAATTCCTCCAGCTTTTCTTGAATTTGTCGAACTCGTTCTAAATGAATTGTAATTGCATGGATGAAATTAGGATATACTTTAATCAATTTAAGAATAACTCACTCAAGTCTTCTGCCAATTGAACTCTTTTTCCAGTTAGTAATTGAAGTTTTTTGTCCTTATCTTGACTATAGTCCTCGAGAACCTGCTTCACTTCCTTTTCAAGGCGTCTCGCTAATATCAAAGTGAAATGCCCGGTAAATAGACGTACTTCAGTGTAAAAGGGAAAGTTAATTAATTATTCACACCTTCTCGATTGACTACTTGTTGCCTGAGGGCGTTTGCTGTTACTTTTAGCATCTGTTGTATCCTCCAAAATAAGACCACTTCATTGCATTCCTAAAAACAAATGAAGGCAATAAGTAAACCGGTTACTGAAGCCGGGGATGGACTCTTAATCTTACTTCTGCTTCGACTCCTCGTTGATACATCCAGTAACCCTTTCGACAATCGTACGCCTTTCCCAAAGATTTTTTAAGGAAATGTTTCCTGTAAACAGGAAACCAGGTGGTTCGTATGGAATCAACATCAACTTTCAGCCCTCTGTTCTCAAGATTCTTCCGAATCACTGTTTGTTCATCTTGTGACAAATTAGTTGCGTGATTCTGCAGGCCAAGTCCATGGTTATTAAAATTTGATAGATTAAACTTCACATAATATTAAAGAGAACTCACCCCGTCGACTAGTAGCAATTGATCTAACTCAGTCTTAATTGCGGATTTATTTGACTGGTCGCTTGTGCAATACCTCCAACGAGTCCACCTCTCCGTAAATCCAGGACCTGTCAGCGTTTTCAACAATTGCTCAGCAACCTGAAAAATTGTACGTGAAATTTACATCCGACCAAATAAAAAAACGCGTTGAGGAGAGCCAAATGGTGCAAAACTCACAGTAAGCCTTTGCCTTAACACAATCCTCCAAAAATTTAACTGCATTATCCCACTGGTGCTTATCATGAACATTTCTATCTTCTAGCGTATTCAGCTGGATTACTCGCAAAACTTCAGGTGCCTAACATAAAAGTATTTATTATTGAGCTGCGAAGTCACATAGATTCCGCCTATCAATTGAAAGGCATAGGATATAACCTTAACCTCCCACTGATGTCTCCTAACAGCTTCTTCCACAACATTTCCTTTCAAATGGTCAAAGATGGAGTCATGGTTTTTGGACGCTTTGGCCTTATCAAGAAAAGATTCAAATTTCTCTTTCAATACTTGCCATCCTATTTGAACAGACATCGCAGGTAGCTGATCTTCCGCCCACTGCTTTAATCGGATGTCCACTGTTGTGTTAAATGTAGCTGCAAGAATTCAAACATACTTTAATTGGTAAATTGATTATTGATTGATTCGTAATTTTTGAGAAAACAATTAGTTTCGAAACTTACACGCAGAGCCACTGAGGGCAGCTGGTAGATAAACATTTTCAAAGACGTACGAGCTCATGCTCTCCCACAGTTTGTCGGTTATCCTTGTCTCCCATTCTTTGGCGCTGACTTGACTTAGATTTATAATTTCATCGAGAATTTCTCCTCTTGCTTTCTCAAAAAGTTCATCTCGATCGAGCTCTCTCAGCCTGATACAAGAAATATTTAGTCATTTTATTTGAAGAATCCAAAATAAAAATACTTACCTTGGAAAGTTATTCTTCCATTCCGTCTCCAAATTAAATCGTGTCGCCTTAAACGTGTCTGCTTGTTGTTCAATAGTTTCCCGCACCATTTTCCAAAAGCATTCACTAACGGCAAAACTGAGATTTTTTGTTGTCACACTGGCAGACGTCATAGTTTTAAATAGTTTACTGTTTTTAAAAAACTTTTCCTCGTATTCTTTAATTTGCTGTATGGAATCGTTAGAATTCCCTCGGCCAGTAACAACGGCGAAATACCCTAAAGCCTTCATCGGAAACAAGCTACCAGACAGAATCTTTTCTATCTGAAAGTTAACAAAATAATGCTATACGCCAATTTCACTTGAGATATAATATAATATAGCAGCATGGGCAAATACCCGTTTCGGGTCCGCCAAATTATTTTCTGCCAGGTCAACTTTTGTCAAAACAAAAATTGTTCGTTTTCCTTGGGGGTCCATTTGGGATACAATATCTAAAAGATAACTTGTCGAATTTTAAAGTTCAAGTGTGAGCAAAGCAGAATCGAGACATTCGTGACTGACTAACCTGTAACATTGCTTCTTTCTGCATCCACACTTCCATCTTGAATGCAAAGAATGATAGCATTTGGGTTCGACATGTATTGCCGAGACATTTGTATAATGGAATCTTTGGTGTCATCTACATTCGTGACTGACTAACCTGTAACATTGCTTCTTTCTGCATCCACACTTCCATCTTGAATGCAAAGAATGATAGCATTTGGGTTCGACATGTATTGCCTAGACATTTGTATAATGGAATCTTTGGTGTCATCTGCCATTTCCATAGTTTGAGTCTGCAAATTATAATAACATTAATGCAATTTTAGACCCAACGCAAGTAATGGTACAACTGTAAAATCTGAAGCTTACGCTGATGACGCCGGGTAAATCGACCAAGACCATTCGACTGAGGCCTGGTCCCTTTACAGACATCGATATAACATCTGTGCTAACTGTTTTACCACTTTTAACACTATTCTTCATCCGTATTTCGATCTCCCGTCTGAGTATTTCCAAATCAGATTCCTTGGTCAGGTCAAATTCCCTTGCTGAATCCTTAAACTGGGCAATATGGTATGGGCCTTCCGACAGAGTGACTTTAACAGGTGCCCTTGTCATCATTTCTCCAGCTCCCCTAAAATGTAATTGATGTTTGAAAGCAGTCCATTTTCGAAGTAATATCCCAATATACCGACATGCATCATTTTCTATCATTTTTTAACCTTGGAAAAATTCGCGCTTGAGCAATCATTTCAAGTACACTTGTTTTTCCACTGGACTGGTCTCCGACAACAACGACACGAGGTAAATGATCTTTGGATTTGAAACCGAATTCGTTCAATTCGTCTAGAACATCGCTGTACATGTCAATGAGAGATTTCTGGAAACAATTTTACGTGCAGTTAAGCTTTTGAAAAATTTCAAATAGTCAAACCTAAGATAATCAAGAGCAAAGGCAGGACATCATGGCTTACCTTGCTAACCCGACGCACACCATCCGCCTTATTTCTCAACAAAACTTGTTTTCTAAGTTCCTTGTTCTCTTTCTCCAGCTTCTCCAATTCTCTCTGGTATTTCAATTGAATTTTAATGAGTTCGTCTTGTAATGACTCAACCCGTGAATTTAACGAATCTATAAAGCCCAATTTTTAAATTTACCAATTTCAAGAAACGTTTATCAGTTATAAATTCGGTAAATTCATACCAAATTTTTGATCTTGAGGAGATTTCTTCGTAGTCCAGAACGAGCCTGGAGCCTGCGGAGTGGGAGCTGGGTCTGTGCCCTCTAAATTTGCATACATACCTAGGCATGTTTATTACAGAACTAATACGTTAAAGATTAATAACCGATGAGGAAATTATGATAGGCAACAACTCACCTGCTGTAATGCGATCGAGTAAACCCGGTGTCTCAAGAAATTCTAAAATGAAGGAAATGGACTGTGAATAATCCAGTATTCACGTATCATGAGTCAATTAAAAATGAAAACTACACTTACTATCCTTATCAAATTCAGGGCTAGCCTCAGCAGTTGCTTTAATTGCACCGTCCAATCGCCGATCAAACCAACTTCTAAGGTCATCATATCTGTTCTGCCCAGCTTCTCTATACTTCGGATCAATTTCGAATTGGCTGATTTTGTTTTTCATTTCTGCCATCGATGCATTCCAAGAATCCAATTTCTCCGGAGATGGAAGGACACTGTCTAACCAAGTCATGTCTGGAAGTGATTCCTTCCATTTCTTGTACGACTGACAAATAAGAAAGTGCGAATTTTAATAGAGCATAGAACATTGTTCATTACGTAATGTTAATCATTTAAAAGTTGAGAATAGAATTGCTCACCTGTTGAATTGTGACCCCACCACCGACAGCCCCACCGATAAGCAAATATCTCAACTTTAATAGATTTCTAGCTACTTGTGCAATTAGAAGTCCGAATTGCCGTGATTGAATAAGGTGCGGCGGTAATGGTGGGGTAAGGATGACTACTTTTCCAGCTCTTGTAATTCGCCACATTTTAAAATCTTTGGGACTTCTGACTAGTTCTAATTTCTACACTTTATGTGAGGAATCCTGGGTTAGTTGAAACCGGGCACGAGGAATGACAATAATAAGGGCAGATAAACATTCTTGATTCAAGTTGAAAGCTAACCCAAAATCAAATCTATGGATATGAATTGGTAGAACTCCGTGCGATTTGAATTTCGGAGCTTCCCAAGTGCTGCGCTCTGATGAAATTCAAGGATGCAGGATGCAGTCTGTGGTCGATGAGAAAATGCAACAAAATATGCCGAATTCCAATATTGCCAATCGAATTGCAAATTCGCTTCACTAATGTGCTGAGAAATGCTATTTTATAAATTTAGTCTGTATTGGCTAGTTGCAATGCATACATGTGGAAAAGTAGGGCAGGATATCTTTTAATACATAACATGCTAAGAATTTAAAAAATTCTGTTTTTTGTATCCACTGAACCGATTTCAACTTGTGATAGTTATGCCACAAAGCGAAAATTCAGCACCTCATTATTCCTACACTAAAGAAAGAGACTCTACTGTTACTCTAATTTAATCCGCATCGGATTGATAGGCGTGCAGGGATTGTAGGGAATTTGGTGGGGATTTGTAATATAATTTGAAGAGTTAGACTCTTGAACCACCCCTGCGAGCTGGACGGACCCTTGGTTTTACAGCGGCCGCACCTTGCGGTCAGCCCGGCCAGCCACTTGCGCCACCAAGAGCCAATCACACGACCGATCCCACCTGAGGGATTGGGCGTTCCCCCTCATTTAAGCCAGTAGTCGAGGGAAAACTGCAGCCTGGACTCTACCCCCGGGGCCGTCTGCCACACCGCCCCGAGGGCTGGCTGTCCTCTACCCCTACCTCCCCCTCCGTCACCCCCGGAATGTATAAGGGTCTTGGGGTGTGGCCCTGGATCCGAGGGGTTTTGGGCTAAAGGTTCCAGGATTTGGATCTGAGCAAAGAAGAGGTAAGGGGGTCAGCGGGAGCTAGCTAATCTTTGGGATCCGAGGAACTGACTGACTGCTTGGGCGGGGGACAGGGTTACCCCGGAGGAGGGACCCACCCAGCCAGTATTCCTGTTCCCCAAAACCAGGCTCTCCCATGCCGTCCACACCTAGGAGTGGCTCCAGACTTACCCGATTTTTAAAATCCACCGATTTTATATAATAACTATTTTTTTTATTTTTCTATCGGCGTCCAAATTACACTTTTTGACTAATTTTGCAATTACTATATCTCCGGAGTGCCTGAACGGATTTCAAATATTCAAACTGCTTTGGAAACCTCTTAATCAAGGCTATAGCTTGCTAGTTGCGAAGCATTGTTGGTGTTAAGCGGCATTGTTGTCATTAAAAGGCATTGTTGTCAGGAATCCTCCGCCCAATTCCTTGGAATGGAAATGCAGAGATCAACAGCTCAGTGTAATTGAAAGATTTTTTTATTCATCATTAATCAGTTCGGTTTGGGCACAGTTACAATATATAGTTACACACAAAAATTTAACGCTAAAATCGAGGCACTGATGAGTAAATACTAATAGATCCATGCATGCGGGGTTTTGACTATCCACACAAAATCCACCTTGGAAGAATTGAGTGTTAGATAATTTGAAGATTTAGACTCTGATTGATTACGATATTGCTTTAAAATTAATTAAAATTACAACTACTACAAACTAATATGCTCAGTTGGAAATAGATTTTGCTTTATGCATGACGCATGACCCAAACAACACACAACTTGGGGGCAGAATCCAGTACTTACTTACGATTAGCTGCTTGCAAGTTGCAGTTTATACGATGCAAATAGATTATGAAAATTAATGTTTTGCAGTCTTCTGACAATGTTACCAGAAATGTGTGTTACTGTGCATACGAATTATGAATTATAAATTAGAGGGAATGCTTTTCACTCAAGGAATTCGTGTCTCAGCAAAGATCCATAAAGCCCAGACACGAGAACAAAGTTTTTACTAGCTGTCATTTCCTTGTCAGTTACTACTGCACGGCTAGGTCTGTCGTCTTCATGTCTAGAGTCTCCCGTCTTCTTCAGTTTATTCAAAGCGGAAGTCCACATTTTGGCTGCTTTAGTATCGAAATTCTAGATGTGCTCTATGTGGCTGGAGTTCTCGGAGAATTTGTACGAAGTTTATTCACTGGAATGATATATCACAGATCTACTACATCAAAGTAAAGTTACAACCCAAACACGGAAACTCGGGTAAGTGCATTACAACCCCCGAAGTACAGAATCTGTGCAATGCATTGTGTAATGCAGTGTGAAACAGCAATAAAAAGTAAAGTTCAAATCGAGTCATTCCACTTGCGGATTTATTGCACAAGACAAAAATTCAAAATACGACACTCGCAAGAAGAGACTGGGGGAATCCTCACCCTCTATTTTATTCATTCATTCATCACATTATCGCTATTTTAAACATGATTTATGGCACACAACACAAGATTTATTGCATTTGACTTTTTTTCTACACTCGATTCTCTCCTTGACGAGTGATTCACAACCAGACATCAATGTGATCCGGCAACCAAGAAATCCGATTCAGTTGCAAGTACTAATTTCAATTTCTCTCCGACACTGACTGCACACTACGTTGCAACACCACTCAAACTACACAAAATGTACCATATTTATTAGACCTGAATAATGATTGGATTTTCAATGATGCGGAAAAGAGTAGAACATACTTTGCATTTGCATCGTTCCATGCGAACCACTCGCTGTGTCTTGAAACCTCTTGAACAACAAAGTTGGATACACGCATCATGCGAATTTGGATTCTGAAAATAAGGCAATGGATCAATTTCGCAATTACGCGCACTATACTTCCCCGTTTATTGAGGGAGAATGCAGATAACATTATTCTCTCAATTAAACGTATAAACAAAGGAAGAATTTGAGTTCTTAGCTACACGCAACTTTGCAATTGAATGCCAAACCGGCACTTCTAAAACTTGAGCAGTCAGCTTAACGTACCTTACTACATCGCCTCCCTTTCGTTCCAAGCGAACCTTTCTTCAAATCTTGTTCACAGAAGTCCGGGGAGTTTCTAACAAATACCAAATCCGTGTCCGAATGTTGCTTGCCATCTTTACTGGCAAGTATCCTCCTTGTCTCCGTCTGTAATTCCACTACATGATTGGCTTTCTCA